>JASCZW010006466.1:0-94549 GCA_034211315.2 Aedes japonicus | reverse complement strand
TGCAGTTTGAAGAACATTTTAAGATTTTAAAATTGACGGAATGTTTTGTAGTAAAAGTTCTTCGATTGCTGATATTTCTACCATATTTTTTATAATCAAGTACTAAGTTGCTTTGATTCCATGATTGGTTTACAATATATCTTTTCCCCAAACCATTTCTATTGTTTAGAGTAGAGGAGCGGAAGGATGTGGTAGATGTAGTAGTTTAATGATACGATTGATAATAATAGTAACAGCAATAGTATTTGTATTTTTGTAAATATATGAGTTATTATATTTACTTTATTTTGAGTGTATTTTCGTTAACGTGATTATAACTCGCAGAAGAGGATATTCATAAGAGAGCGTGTGAAAAATCAATCAAAGTAGGTGAATGTAGTATTACCGACTCAGTTATCTGACGGATTTCTTAGAGCACAGTTGTGCGTAGATAATGTTGAGACGATTGACCGAGCTTGGAAACCTCGGTCAGGTCTACGACAGATATAAGCAAGCAGTGCGTTGCCCCAGACCTTATATAGACGTCATTAGTCTACTTCTACCTGTTTTTCATTGAACTGTCACCTCTTCAAAACAAATCATTTTTTTAAAGATAATCGTCTTATCTCAATATGTGTGATTGTCCACGACTATATATAATACACTTTCACGGAAAACAACACTATAGGATGGCGTTTCAGCGGTAAGTAAATTGTGATGTTTACACTTGTTGCTGCTCATTCAAAAACTTCCTTCAGTTCATACAGGTTCGGGTCCTGGAGAACACTACGTTTTATCGAAAGAAATTCAACACAAATGGATCGCCGAAACAACCAAGGTATTTATCCATGAATTGATATTTTAACTCTATTCGAATTGTACTTTGTGGGATTGTAGAACTTTTCTATTTGTATTTTTCAGCCAGACGTGTCTGTTTATTTCTCATTCTTGTGACGTATTTTTTGTGGTTTCATTTCTCAAATTACTTACCTCGGAACTGCAAATGCTGGACGACAGTGGAAGATGTTTGGACTGAAGAGGACTGATTCATATCTGGTATCCAGAATAAATAAACAGAGTGACAGTCTTGGAGAAGGACTAAATTCAATTTAAGTACGCTGTGGATGTCGTGTGTATTGTTGTTTGGTTGTGAGAAATTCAGAACGAAATTTTTGCCTCTCGGTTATTAACATGTTACTAAGAAATTGCGCTGCGGTTATATTAGCTTCAGAGGTATTTATAATAACATTGATATATGTTCAAAATTATACAGAAATAGATGTGCAATATGTTGAAGCATCTGCAAGAAATTGATTTTTTTACGTGAATCGTGAGTCGTGCCTGGAACAAATGTGCCTGATAGAGTATGGAACAACTCAATCTGTTCGGGAACCTGTAAGACCAACAACCTGCACAAGTCATTTTCTTTATGTATGATTCTAGGTTGATAATTAAGGGATTCAGATGCCAATGGGTATGAGTGACTTTCAACCACCGCCTCTATTAGCCGCTCATGTCCCTCTAACACCCCGTTCACAACTACAAACTATATTACGTAATATAGAGTATCTTGATATAAAATGCCATGCAGTGTATTTCAGTAAAACTAGATGCACAGTTGCTGATATCAAGATAGTCTATATCACGTAAAATAAGTTGTAGTGCGAACGGGATTATGCTTGTATTTGAAAGTATCATATTGCGAAAAACTGAGCTTCATAAGTTTTTATTAACCCTGTGTTTGAAATAGGCTCCAGAACTGATTAAGCAGACTAAGCAATTCAATATTGTATGTTCAATATCTTTATAACGTAAATGACATTGTTTACGAATAATTCGTAAACAATAATTATTCTCTCAACAATTATTGTTGACCTAAGTAACAGAACTGAGAACGTTGAAATTGTAATTGAGTAATTTATGAAAAGCAAGTAAAAACAATGCATTCTGCTATTATTTATGATGAAGACCTCCTCTACAGAGTATGAAGTAACGGAATAAAAACAGATTCTTCAGATATGCTAATAGGGATGGCTATCATTTTGCATTTGATATCATCAACGCTGTAGAGCTCCGTTAAATTTTGGTCACAACCTGAAAGTAGAGACGAATGTCCAAACGGTTAAATTGCCTACCAAAACAATATTTCAGTTCAATTTGACAACCTGAACTGTAGATGTTGAGATGTGTAGATAAAACGGGCTTTTCGAAGAAAGGGTCAATTTGCTTCAAACATGCACCATAGATACCGATGGAGTCCTTTCTCTGCTGCGCGTGCTACATTTCAACTATTTTGCCAGACTAAGTCAAGAACCTTTTGTTAGCTCTATTGTTGGTCAATGTATATTCGTTTAATTCAACTCTAGCGTATTCGGACAATTCAGAATTGTGAGTTATATTTTTTCGATATATTTCCTTAGTTAATTTTGGAACCGTTCTGCTTGTACTTATATTTAGACCTTGATTGTGTGTCAGTTCATCCATTTCAATAAGCCGTTTGGCAACCTGAGGCAATGGATTGTTACCTGTTCTCAGATGCTTTTTGATTTGATAAAGTCTACTTTCAAAAGGGTAAGCACTAAATTCTGACAAAACCCCAAACTTTTTGACATCGTTTACTAAGTGGTTCAAGTTGTGCACGTTACTGGTGATGTAATCTTCACCGTAGATTTTTTTGAACAGTTCCAGATAATGCAGCAGCAGTTCGTGAGCTAAGTTGAGTAAGTGATTGTACATTTTTGTTGAGCAAATAGTAACAGCACAGTAAAGCACCAAGAAGTGTTCATAAATATCAGATGACAGTACAGGTTTTAGAACAACTATGGATATATAGTAGAAAAACGTCCTGAACTCCGTACCTTTCCAGTGCGCTAGGCAATCAAGGCCTCGAATCGAACGATGTATTTCTATGGGCATCTTCAGTTCCTTAAGTCTTTGGAGATTTCAGCCGTAGTTTTAGCGGTCCATTTTGCCTTGTAACTGCCCATGTTTCCATCTCGCCATCCTAACAGGTGCCTTTTCATGATGCCTAAGTCAATGAGGTGAAGTGAATCTCCAACTGGAAAATCATCCACCATGTTAATGGGCAGCCTCAGCAATGGTGAATCGGTTTTATGGTGGGATCCATACAATTTTTCGCGGAATCCACTATCGGTGCGCAGAGTCGACTGAGTTTGAGGATAATAGTTACAGTGTGATACATAAGAGTATTCACCTGCAACTGTGCACTTTGGCAACCATTCTGAGCATTGAAGTTGGCAACTCCTATGGGCATGGTGAAACGAAAACACTTGAATGGAAATAAAGTGGAAAAGTCTTTTATTAAACCATAAATCATAATAAAACATACACCTACCTTTTATGAAAGCTCTTGCCGGTGAGTCACATATAATACATCTTATGGACACAGAAATTTTGTGGCCATTGACTATTATTCCGTTTCTGTAAACATCTTCCATTTCATGCACAAATGGCATCAAAAACTGAACAACATCAGATGGTTTATGTTTTCCTGAGTAAATACCAATAATCATTGGTCTTAACTGAGACATCTCGTGAATGCTGAATAAAATTGGCCAAAGTTCGTCTTTGGAGCTTCTATAAATTGGCAATCCGTCAATATTAATTTTAAGTGATAAACTGAGTGGCTTTGAAATATTTGAACAAACTTTCTCAATACTGGATTTGAGACCATGATGCCAGTATTGTCCTCCAGCGATGTTTTGGATTGATACATTCTGTGGAGTTTTCACAAGAGTACGAGGATCTCGAGGAAGAACATTAGAAAGACGAATGTTAAGAATGCTCAATAATTCTTTCAGGGCGTTGTGTTTGATATTAAAAGTAACAGCCCAAATTCGAAGAGCGAAAAGTAAATTGATGTTTTCTAGCATTTCATTTTCTTCATTAGAAAAATCATGTTCTTCGTCTTCATAGCTACTTGGGCAGTCTCCATCACTTCGAGAATTATTTTCTTGATCATTCTGGTTTCCGGACTTGTCACGAAAATGATGAATGCTTAAATTATCATGGTCCGTAACCGACTTTACCGAAGGAACAGCTTCTCCGATAGCTTTGAATTCAAATAATTCAACAGCTCCAAGGGGCTCTGCTGGTGGTGGAACGGTGCGGCCATTGTCAACTGACTGATGTTGTGGTTTTTTCAACGAGCCTAATTGATGGGTAGTTGGCAAAACACCATTCAGAATACTCAAGAAATTTTGCTTAATTTTTCGCTTAAACGTGCCACTTGTTTTCACTTTTCTTAGTTTGTTGGTATGCGAATCCATCTTTGTTTTAATTTATTACGACAACATTGGCAAAACATCTTATCATACACTTTATGTAGCTCAAAATGCTACAATAAATGCTTTATGGTCTCGTCATAAGCCAAATGGATTAATGATCGTTTTTGTAATGATAAAGCGTGTTTATTAAATATTTTATCATGACTCTATTAAACAAATATGAAGGAGCTTTATTATTGAATTATTGACCGGTTTTATGAGGGGATAGATTTCCTCTTCAATTATTTTTAAAAGCTAGACTGTTTTTGACTTCACCTTCCTGCTGGATAAGGTTATAAGAACATCCTGAAGTAAAATAATAAACTATAAATCTTTTGCATCATTGAAAGCTGCTTTTAAATAAAATAGCATGTGCATTGCAGTAATAAAACCCTAATAAATGAGAATAAAAGCTAAAGGGCAGTAGGATTGTTACTTGGGCGGTTGTACAAAATTTGATGGGTGGAGTGAAAAGGAAGGTGCGGGCATTCGGGATGGGAGACGAAATTGAATAAAACAAATGTTGTAAATCAAAACTCATTAGTAGTTCTTCATTCCCTGAAAATTTTAAGAAAATCCGATAATCAGTTTAATTTTGATGAGTGATGAGGGTGGTGTTCCGAGTGGCCAGGACCAAATTAAAACAAGAGATAAGACTGAGCAATACGAACTGCTAAAAAGAGCTGTGCCGAGCCGCTGATTATATTCCCCCTGTATTGTCATGGCGAAGATCAAAGGCCCGTCAATAGTTGCAGAGCTATGTCCAGCAAAACTGAAGGTTATCGTTGATCGAAGGACTTTCCTGTCACACGATCCAACGACGTGGCCACGTATACCGGGCGGTGAGAAAGAGAGAACTAATGTTAGGCATGCAAGTCTCGAACGAGGAGCTCTTAGAAGTGGGCGGCGAAGGTCATCAATGCAGTAGCCAGAATCATGCCGAATAGCTACGGACAGTAGCAAGTGGCGTCTAGTGGCTACTGTACATTCATCAATATTGATCAGCTTGGGTCGCTGCGCTGGAAACCAAAGAAACCGGGCGAAGTTAAACAGTATGTTTAGGCTCATGGCCATGCGAGTCGTGAGTGCGTACCAAACTATTTCATCGGAGGCAGTATACGTCATCGCCGGAATGATCCCGATTGACATCATTCTCATGGAGGACAATGAGTGTTATCAGCATAGAAATACCAGAGGAGCTCGGAAGCTGGTGAGAGCGGAGTCGATGGCGAAATGGAAACGAGATTAGATTAGCTACAATCGGATTTGTCTATATGAATGAAGAGGAAGCACAGAGAGATGAACTTCTACCTTACGCAGTTTCTGTCTGGCCATGGTTGCTTCAGGCAATACTTGCATCGATTCGAACACGCAGCGTCACCCTTTTGTCCGGAGTGCGCAGACGTCCAAGAGACACCGGAGCCCGCAATCTTTGACTGTCCACGATTCGGACCATTGCGAAGTCCTGTGGAGGGGGGGCGGTCATATGTGCAACAAGGAACACTTTAAAAAACACACCCACACCCACCCAAAGGCTTGTTGCAGGCTCACAAAGTAAGTTCGCTCTCCTGATCTGAATACAGTAGAAAATTTCTGGTGCATCCTGGCATGCAGTATTTAAACGAAGGATTAGCAGTACAGTCGTGGAATTCAAAGCAGCGATTTCGAAACCACGAAAAATATAGAGAAAACAGTGCTGCACAACTAAGTCAACTTATTTCAAACCGAATGTTCCAAGTTACCAACAGGAATAGGATGATGACCGATTAAAGGGTGGAACGGTCAAAAATTAGTCAAACATGATTAAGTGCACACTATAAATCATCAATCTTTATTTCTTTTTGAAATTCATCGTCTACAAATCACAGGAAAAGTATTGGTTTGGGCTTCCGATTTTCCAAATTCGAATTGTCGGGCGTTTCAAATCTTCAATCAATTGTACCGCTGTTATTTGCACCTTATTTGATGCTGAACACCAATTTGCCCTGAAATGTTTTTCACTTCCAACTGTTTTTTTTTTAGTTCTCTTGAGGTTTCTCTTTATGATTGCCCAATATTTCTCAATTGGGCGCAGTTCCGACGAGTTTGGAGGGTATTTCTCCTTGGGTTCGATTTGCACACTATTTGCGGTATACCATTCCTTAGCCATTGTTCCGTAGTGGCGAGAAGCGAGGTCCGGCCAAAACAACACGGAGCAACTAAATTTCTTCAAAAAAAAGCGATAAGCGTTTTTGCAAGCATTGTCTTTACATAAATATCTTGGTTAACAGTATTAGTCGTCACGAGACATTCGGTTTTTAGCCCACAGGTGCCCAATTGTCTGCCAAGCCAAGCATTTTTTCGTGAACTTTGACATTTTTGTCTGCTTAAACTTATCTCGAACCCTTCCTTTTCCGGTAGCCGTATACAACTCTTGATCTGGCAGCTGTTTGAAATCAGCCTTATGTTTCATCGCCCATTACGTCGTAATCTAACTTGATCAACAAACGCAAGTTCAACTTACGCGCTATTCCTTTAGCTGTTGTGTTTAGCTTATCATCTCGATTTGGTGTCACTGTAACCTTATATGTTGACAGTTTGGCTCGTTTCTTTGCACTCTTTGCACTGTTGTTTCCGAAATCTCTTATGGAATGGTTGAGATTGAGAAATGCTGGTCACTATTCTTCCGGTCGCTGTGGTTCCTGTTTTCGGGTTCTTCTGAATTCCGGCTTTGTGGCAGTCGCCAGACGTTCTCTGAGCACTTTGATAACGTTTATCACGGTTGTTTTTGCCAAAATTAATTGATCTTTCCGGCGTGCGAATAATTTCGGCGTGGGAATAATTTGGGCTTCGCTTATGAGCGTGCAAAATTTTCATACGCTGTTCGCTGTTCTGACAACTGAATAGAAAATGGCAAAAACAAAATAGAGTTTACATACGCATACACCAACAAAAGGAAGGGGTGATCAAGATTGCATGGTTTACAAAAATACAGCATATTTTAGTCGACCATATTTTTGCCGCTACACCCTTTACTTACATACGCAAATAAAAGACTTAATCCTTTTTATTTTGTCGAGACGAACAAAACCAGAAATGTTGTTAAATTAAATAGACAGCAGAAATCAATCAAAATACTCTCAAAAAAAGGTATTTTTAACTAGCACTAAGTTAATTATTATGAAGTAATGTACGCAAAGAGAACTTCATAAAACATTCAGATTGTTTGCCTTCTTTAATGCGCCATACAACATTGTTTGCAATTTTTCATACAACAGACTAGATTCAGGCGTTATCTGGCTTAAGTTTACATGAAATATCAAACTATTTTCTGCCAAACCTAGCATTCCCTTTATATGCATTAGAAAATGCAGAAAGTTCAATGATTCTTATGATCTGTGTAAAAAACTTTTAAAAAAATCTTTTCTAATTCTTATAAAACATATTTGGTCTTCAGTTACCTGGACAGAGTGTATTTCGATATTTAAAAAAAATGTATGTTTGTTGTATTCCTTACTATTGACATTTAAATTTCCTTACCAACTGTATGGTTTTGGTGAAGCTAACGGTGCTCATTTTGTTCCGTATGCTCATTACGACACTTATACCCGAATCAACTGAAAGATAAATTAAAGACATATGTTTGAAAGTGATAAGCCTCGTCTACAATAACTATTATACGCCACCGCTTACTTCTTAATTAAATCATAAACTCTTTCTCAAACTTTTTCACCCTAAATTTGTCCCAAGCCAACCCTATTCCTCACGCAAATACAACGCGGAGAAAGCGACAAATCCAATCACGTAGTGTGATGATTTATCGCACCCATAAATTGCATCGAACGCGACATAACCATGGCAGAGATACTAGTAGTAATTGAAATTCGCCACCAGGCGGCATCCAGAGACATACCTACTACAAACTACTGCGTCGCTTTAACAGTCGTCGTCGTCGTCGTCGTTGCTGTTGTTGTTGTTTTACATGTAAGGAAGTTGAATAGATTCTACGACCCCTTATCGATTCCACCAAGAACTATAAACGTAGTCGCTTAACAAAGCAAAGTCGCAAGTTCCGATCCTCCAGCATTCATAAGCGCACACGCAAGCGCATGCCACTCATTCTGCGTAACAACATCTGTTCTGAGCCCAGCAACCGACTTTTTCGTTGTTATTGTTGCTGTTTGTGAACTTGGTCCAGATTTGGACGACCCGAGTGAAACCGTCGTAATTTTTGCTGAATCAGTGGTGTGCCTTCGCTGCGTCTTCTCTGCGTCTACTCCGGTCTGATCGAAATGAATTATTCATCGGCATCATCGCGGCTGCGCAATCTCATTATCGCTTATCGGGTCCAAAGATCTTGCTCTTGTGCCACAACTCCTAGGAGATTGCATCTCCGACGGGCTACTTGTACTGACTGGACAAAGAGGCCCCCTTTGCTGCCGTTGACGATGGGAAAGGGAAGGACGATCAACAACGACGACGACGACGACGCGTGTGATTTAACATGTTCTCTCCACACCTTCACTCTCGCCAGAAGACAAACCAAAACAGACAAACCTCACCCAGCGAAAACAGGGTAGAGTGCTCGGTGTGTGAAGTTGATGTAAATCGACTGTCAGTGGCTGTTTGGTCATGATTTTGAAAGATCACCATCGCCTTCCTGCGGGGGGGAAGGGGGAGGTTCAGAACATCACAGGCACAAGGAACGGGGAACTTCTCAGCAGGTGTTCGTTTCACTCGGCGAATTCTGCGCTTGACTCAGGCAACTACCTACAACGAAGTGCAACGATGTGCCAACGATGATTGGTGGGACTAAAATCGATGTAAATTAGAGCATGTTGTTTCCTTTGATCTCCGGGATGCGAATTGGAGAATTTTAATGCTTACTGATTGGAGGTCAAGCGGTTCAATGCGAGCACAGTGGAATATGTCGATGGTTGGGTTATTTGTTTTAAATAATTGCTTTGGCATACAAATTTATAAAGAATGTGCCGCGTTACAAGGCATGATGAAGGAATGAATTTATGACCAATTTATAAGAAAAATTAGGCATTAGGATAGAAGTACTAAATATGGTGGAGATATGTCTAGTATTAACAGGAATTTCAGAACAAAAAAAAATTAGCTCAAAATACTTTATAAAATCCGTCTTCTAGCTGTTTGAAGTTAAGAAAAAAGGACTAACGTTTTTGTGTTTTATTGATCTAGAATCTTGAAAAAGTGGTTTGAAAAGGGCATTGTTGTGAAATTATTGTTATAGTGTTGCTGAAATTTTGTCATGCGTTATATGAAACATCTTTTATTAATACAATTGGTACACTAAACGATGTTTCATTGAAAATAGTCTTTTAATCTCAAATTTATGATTCCAAAAATATTCCAAATCAACTGAAAGTAGTATTTAAAAGCAAAGACTACTCCAGATGTCTCATTAGAAGGAAGAGTATGTCAGGTTCAAAGCAACAAATTGAAGATGATGTACTAGTGATTTTGAAATTTGTTTATAAGTTTACAGATACTCCTTTTAGTATCATTCATGAGTGCATATATTTAGCAACATATTGATTCTAAGGAGTGTATCGAAAATAAGCTATCCATAAACTTTCTTTCAAATTATGTTGAAAACCGATATTTCATTCATACCAAAAATTGATCCTTTATTGTACGAGGTTAAACTTGAACACATGCCGGCGAACATAATGAAGACCGGATGAAATTTAAGGTATTCCTTCACGAATTTTCGAGCTTTGGATTGAATGCTCTTCTTCAAGTTCCGGACAAGTGTTGCATCGCATTTTTTTGACGCTTGAGCCCAAAATTTTTTGAACTCCTGCATGTTCCCAGCTGTCTTACCAGTCTTCTTGAAGACCCTCTTCACGATTGCCCAGTAACGTTCGATGGGTCGAAGCTATTTTTCTCAACGAAATCTACAGCCTTTTCCGCAAGCCAATTGAGAGTGGTTTTGGCATAGTGAGCCGACGCTAAATCCGGCCAAAACAGTGGAGGTGTACTATGCTTCTCAATAAAGGCAACAATCTCTTCTGGAGACACTCAGATCGATAGATTTCCGTATTTATAGTTCCGGTAGTGTAAGAAATGGTTGACTTCAAACCACAGGAACATATTGCTTGCCATACCAGTACCTTTCGACCGAATTTCTCCACTTGAATCGACCTGTCCGCATCGCTCACATCCTCCCCAACGACGGCAGTAAAGTATTGTGGACCTGTAAGGGTTTTTGAGTCCTCCTTTACATAGGTCTCATCGTCCATCAAAATGCATGCATCCGGACGCTGCAAAAGACGCGAATACAATTTCCAGGCCCTTGTTGCTGCTCTCTTCTTCTGTTTTGCACTTTGTTTCGAGATTTTCTGCTTCTTGTAGGTCTTCAGGTGGTTTCGCCTCTTGATACGCTGGATCATTCCGACACTTGTTCCTGCTTTTTTGGCCAAATCACGTATTGACATTGATTTGTTCTTTATGATTAGAGATACCACTTTCTGCTCCAGTTTCGGGATGGAAGAACCGGGTTTTCTGCCTCTTCCTGGTAGCTCATCCAAAGAATAGTGTTCCCCAAACTTATTAATGATGGTTTTAACACTCGCATGATGAATTCCAAACCGCTTCGCCAATTTTCGCATAGTAATACCCTTCTCACTTAGCCATGTGTCCAGAACCTTAATTTTCACTTCCTTTTCAATACGCGACATTTTGAAAATGCAGAATTTGAACCGCACAAACAAGTAAACAAAAGAAAGCTGACAGTCAAACGCACAGCATGCAGTGTTCAGAGCATAAAAAACCATACAAATACATGCGTACAACGTATGTGGATAGCTTATATTCGATACACTCCCTATAAGCCCCCTATACTGCGCGGCCGCGGTCGATTCCGATTCCGATAGGCGCCTCGTGTGAAGTGACTCTCTGTGCTATTCAAATGGAGAGTCGCCTCACCAGAGGTTACAGAGGCATTAGAATAGGGGGAGACCGAGTCGTCTCATCTCACTTCCCAAGTAACATTTCCAAAACCTTTAGCATTTCCAAAAGCTAAGCTTTATTAAGTTTTACTAAAGTTTTATAAAAGCCACTAGAAATCAATTCAGTTTTATTATGGCAGCAAGAGATGCCAATAGGTTTCAAATTTTTGTCAGGTTTATAAGAACCTACACAGCATCTTTACAGCGTTCTTAAAACCTTGACTTCTAAAATTCCTTTTACTCCTATCAAAGGTTTTATTTAGACTTTTTAAACTCATAAAATGTTGTTTTGATATGCCGTTTTGGGATTCATTCATATTATCTAATTATGGTCAGTTGTAACAGTATTTTAAAACCATTATGATCCACGTAAATGCATTAAACGGCTAATATGCATTGAGGAAAGCTACCAAGCGACCAGATAGTTTTGCCATTGCTAAGACAAATTGACTTTTTGGCAAAACTGTGATTTCTTGCAATCGCCATATTGAAATATATGAAATAATTGAAATGTGGAAAAATGAATACACCAAATTTTAAATGCAATACAATTGAACTGTAGATCTGAGACAAATTTTGGTATTCGTTAAGATAACCTTATTGAGTTCCATCAATTTTCAGAAGTTTCATGATTAATTTATCGAATATATTTCATTCAATTTTGTTTTTGTTATTGTAAACTCGCATAATTTCCGAGGCGCATTAATTTTCAGCTCTTATCGTGCCAATATTCACCATAAAATTAAATGCGCATATAATTTGGAGCATGATACGCTATAAAAAAACCAATTTGTTTTATATATTTCGCTATCAAACATAATTTCCCGCAACACTTGAGCTTTGTTTAGCCTTTATTTACTGTTGAACGAATCCGGAGAGCAGAGAATCGAACAAAGCAGAACAACAAAAATCAACCACGATATCGCCGTGAGCTTTGACAGCGGTGGCCATTTGGCCCTATACTGGTTTTGATGGCGGCCAAAAGGTTTTATGAAGGTTCTCAAGTGGTCATAACATCTTTCACTAGAACATTTTCAAAATCTTTATGGTCTTGGAAAGGTTTTATTAATTTGTTTTCACAACCGTCTATAGAGTGGGCCACTTTGTTCACATTTCGGCTTTAAAGATGCATAGAGGAAGTGTTGGTAGACAAACCCGTTTTGAATGTAGTTTCATCAACAAAGTCAGGAGGAGTGCTATACGGCTGGAATAGAACTGAAATTGTTACTTGGGTTGCCACGAAGACTAGGCCTGAAGATGAGGCTCTACAGTGATATTCAGTAATTTGAAAAATAACGTTCTGATTTGAAAGTGGTAGGCACCTGGGAGGGAGAAACAAATAGTTTTTGTGTGGCATGTCTCTGATGTTTATGTGTTACCATCGCATGTGTTTATGTGTTACCATGCTATCGGGAAATATCCGGTCACAAATCAGTTAGGTTTCGCTTGTTTCGCTTTTTGCAGCTGATTGCAGGCTGTCGTAGGTGTTTCAAAGTTGTTCAACGTGAAGCGTAAAGTTAAATACTGGGTTGTTGAAAGGCTAGTATGCAGCTCAAAAGTAATGTGCATTAGGGACAAGTAATGGTCAAGAAATGGTTTTACTTTCGGAATTACTTACCTCGCATGCAGCATGAGAGGAGGGTAAGCTTCATAACGTTAGTAACGCCTGACCATGTAATCTTAATTAGGCTGGCACTTTTCCTGGCGGAATAATATTCCGTTCGATTATTCCGCAAGGAAACCTGACATTTCACCCATACTGGAGCAGTTGTATAAATTACTTCGGAAGAAATGGCGAAAATTACTTCAGGTCTTTACTTCCCAGCTGCATACTAGGCTTAAGAAGGAAATAATTTCTCATCACAATTAGGCTCCAGGACAGGAGTGGACACCAATATTGCTAGCTTCATGAAGCCTCATGGAGATGAGAAATGATTTCTTTCTTAAACAACATCATCATCAACATCAACAGATCGTTACTCCGCGTATGGGAGAATACCAATCATAATGTTAAATACTGTAGCCGAGGCACCAAGAACTATCCAGGATTAATTTTTTTTTTTTGCTTTTTTTTGCGTTTTTTCCTTGATGATATCACAAAATCTAAATGGATAGAATGCTGTCAGCTGGGGACAACCGAAATAAAACGAGTCGGTAGCGTAAGATAAAAATATTTATTTTACAGGTACTTGATCATAATAACAGAGCTGTAATATGTTTTAAATAACGTTCTGTAGATTTATTTTGAAAATGCTTGTGTCCGCTGCGATAATCATGCAAATAAAAAATGCCATTCTACTTTTGTTGCCGTCCGAAGGCTACCCGCTATAACGCGAAAGACCGTACCTTACCAATCAAACCAAGGCGGGAGTGTCCTCTGCTGTACACAGAAGTTGTCTCCATTGTAATCGGTCCATGGCTGTCACTCGCCAGCCTCGCTCTCTGCAGAGAGTTCACAGGTCGCCTTTTCCTTCATCGATCCACCATGCTTGCTACGCGCCTCTTCTCCTTGTACCCGTCGGTTCGTTTTCGGGAATCATTTTAACAGGGCTGTCGTCCGACATTCTTACAACATGCCCAGCCTATCGTAGTCGACCGATTTTAGCGAAGTGTACGATGGGAGGTTGTCCCAGCAACTGATGTAATTCGTGGTTCATTCGCCTCCTCCACGTTCTGTCTTCCATCTGCACTCAACCGTAGATCGTACGCAGCACCTTCCGTTCAAAGACACTACGTTGATCATCCACTAGCAATGTCCATGTTTCGTGGCCGTAAAGAACTACCGGTCTAATTAATGTCTTGCAGATGGTCAACTTTGTAGTTCGGCAAACTTTGTTCGATTTTAATGTTCTTAGTTGCACAAAGTAGGCACGATTGCCAGGTAAAATGCGCCTTTATATCTCTCTTCTGGGCCATAGAATTGAATTTATGTTGAATTTATATAAATCTTGTCCTCTCTACTCTTCACCGGCGCTTCAAGATCAAAAGTACGTGAACATTGTTGCAGTGGGGGCCGAATAAATGCCATCTGTAGACGAAATAGATGAAGAGGATATTGATGCGCAGCCGTTGGAAACGAATCATCTTCTTTTGATGAACAGCTAGAAGCAAAACCGGAACCAGTGAGTGAGAAAGAAACTCAATCAGACTTCATAATTCAGAGCAACACTGGATTCAGAGGGCAGGGAGATTCATGAAAGCTTTTCAGGTAATAATCTTAATAATCATAAAAATCCTCACATAAAACCTTATGTGTAATTAAAGTTACAAAAATAAAAACGATATAAATAAGTGCAGCACGAAAAGCAATTAAAATAAGCGTCACTTCAAGAATTCTTAATATTCTTAATAAAACATCAATGATAATTTTGATTATTATTATTCTATCATTATATATTTAACTTATTTCAAATATACTATTATACTTTACTTTGTAAATACTAACGTGAAATTAATAATAACTACAAATATTATCAGAATTTCAAAATCAAAATTCTTATCAGCTATCATTATCATAATTTTTTTTATAATCATTGTATCAATTTATATTTGTAAAATAATTCCAATAAACACCATATTAATATTTTTGTTATGATTATAAAATTGTTATAATAAACTATATGCATATGATTACGAATTTTAAAAATAGAGGTTTCAGTTATAATTTAAGTCAAACTATTACTAAAACGATGTTTATGATATCATTTTCATAATAATAAAATGATAAGAATAATATTTATATAACAATAATGTCATTATTATCACGATAATCTTTTTCAAATTTAACAAACAGAATTAAAAATCATAAAACAGATTTAAAAACAGCATTAACAGAATAATCAAAGCAATCATATAATCATTATCATAATAACCGTAATAAAATAAAATAAATTTAGAACAAAATCATAAAACCATCGTTATAAAATCAGATCGAATAATTAAATGATATAATAATAAACATTCAAATCATAACTATTAAAAAAAATAATTATAATTATATGTATATTGTAAAAATATTTTGAAGAGTTATTATTATTATTATTATAATCATAATTGTCATAATCACAATCGCCATTGCCAATGAATCTAGATCATAACAATCAAATTCTTAATACCATAACAGTAAAATTGAATTGATTATAATGTTAATAATCATCAATTATTATAATAACAAACATTACAATATAAATATAGTTATAACAAAAATGTAGAGCATGTTTAAAATAAACATATTTTTTTCAGGTGTCTATGTCAAATCTAAAAATATTCACATTCATTTTTAATACGAATAATTTCAAAACAAACATTGACATATCGCTACTTTCATATAATACTTTTGAAACAAATTTAACATGTATTAAAACAAACAAAAGCTTATGTTTGAATTGACCTTATTATATTTGGTTTGACGAAAGCTCGGGTATGAAATAAACATAAAATGATCGATAAAATACGCAAATGCTCACTATAATTGTACCTACAGTACCTAAAAATGAAAAATACCAACAATCTCCAGAGGAGTACATTAACTACAGAAAATTTCTTAATATGCAGTTAAGCCACATTATTTTTGAAACTCACTGAATAGTTCTGAATTTGTATTTGTATATAATTTGTATAAAATTCAGTGGATTTCTATGCATGCCGAGTTTTATTGTAAAATTTATTTTCCAAATAGTGAGAGGTTTCTTATAATTTTTAAATATCAGAGACCATTAAAATAATTGTCAAATTAACAATTATTTTGTCAAAAAACATCAAATTCTTTCCAATTTCAACAGCACAAAAGCCCCGTGTGAATCAATATGCAAGTTGTCACACGCGGTGATTGATCCAGTTTTTTCCGCACTTGTTGACTCGGTGCTTTTTCTCAGCTCGGTTCTCTTCAGCTCCCGGCAAATTTAGCACTGCAAGCAACACAAACACCAACCACGCAGAACCTTCATGCCACTAAGTTATGCTAATTGCGTGCAAGTTATGGCGATAATGTGACAGTTTTATGTTGTTGAACTTTTTTTCTGCCCGGTAATTTTTCATCCATCATGCGTAGGTTTATAATGTCACTTGTGCATCAATCCTTATCAAAGTGAAATTGATTGGTGCCGATAAGCGTGGGAAAATTGTATCTTTTGCCTGAATACGGAGGATAAAAATGGTTTTTTTATGAACTTATCACACTGCGATCACAAGTTCCTCACTTACCGCATCGTTGAAGTCTTCTCATGACATACGATAATGTCATACAATTACGCACATCATAGCAAATTAACGAGCTGCTGCCATAGATCGCTTCACAAATATCGAAAACAATCAATGCCGCTAACATCAATCGCCACAACCGACGACGACGACGATGACGGCGGAGGTGAAATATACACCTCATCGCAAAATAGTAATGGGAAAACAACGCGAAGGCGCTTCATTAGGCTTACCGTATTCAAATCACTTCGCTCCTGCGCTGTCACTCTAAGGCTTCCTGCCGCTGGCGAACCCAAGAGCTAAATCGCACCCATTCAGGTTCCCGCATATCAAGTCGCCCGCTGGCGCAGATTGTGTGCGGGGGAGCAAAACTATAATTGAATCCAATAATTCATTGTACCACTTCAATCAACGATCTTCCTACTCTCTATGAGCAACTCCGCGCACCGTGTCGGTCTTCGGTCGTCAATCTTATGAGCTATGTTACTCGATGGCCTAGTCTTGTTGGTACCCGTGATGCCTTGACATTCCCTATAGGTCGCCTCTATTCAATCGCCTTTCTGGTGCTTGGAAAACAAACGAATACTTTAGTCAGTCAGTCAGTAGGTGTACGGGAAAGGGATAGGGACCTATCCTATTAAAATGAAGAGATCACACATGCCCTCCCGAGATGGCCTCTCCTCCGGGTCTAGGGAATGGATCATCGTAGCACACGTAGAAAAGCGCAGCATCAGCTGTCGCCACGGTGATTGTCGCGAAAGTGAGTGGGATTGAGATGACGAAGTTCCCGGATCGTATAAGCCGTTGTGCTGTACCTATCTATAAACATTGTGGTGGTATAATAAGCGAATGTGCAGCTCGACAAGTTAACTCCGGCAGAGAGACTTTGTCAGCCGCCAGCAGAGCTGCCGGATCAGTAGGTATTTGGCATTTCCGCTTTCGACGTTGGATGTTTTGTTTTCCTCCTTTAAATTTCCAATTCTTTTGGCTAGCGAAGATCTGCTGGTTTTATCTTATGCCCGGCTACACATGACGAGCGAAGGAAACATTGCCTTCAATTATTGCAACTCCCACCGGCGAGGGCCGTGTCTTCTGCAGTGATACTTATCGAAACGGATCCGGCTATGTTGTGAATGAAATGAATTTTTGATTCGTGGCCATCTAGAAAGCGCATGTTAATTTAAGTCGGGAGTGGGAGGGGGTCCTGGCTAATAACCTCAATAGACCACGTAAGGGGAAGTAAGGTTGAACATCAAACCAGGTGGTATTGTTTCAAAGTCATTTTTTGTTACTGACACATAATTTTGCAATCAAATAGGATCCCATTAAATGACAGCACTTTGGACATTTGATGAAGCTGTATGTAATCTATAAATATAACTGCAAATAGACGTCAATCTCTCTGCTTACTTTTGATCTGTCCAAACATACCTTCAGAAACAAGCATTAGACTCAGAAAATTGCATAGCCAAGGAATAAAGTTCCCTGTTGCAGGGACATATTAAAAGCATGCGGATTGATTTCCGATCATGGACATGATTTTTTCATCTCCACAATCTGTACATAAGCTAACAATATTCTATGAGTGCGATTCCGTCAACCCGGTAAAAACTTGGCAGTGTAAAGTCAATATACCCCGATAATATTGGCTCACTGATTCTGTCAAATCGAATGAATCCTAGAACAAATTATCAATTGAACGTATTCACATCGACTGTTATTTTCAAATCTGTGCAGTTCTTTTTCGTACTTGATGAATACAACGCTGACAAAATGTTGTAGTACTTTCTCAGTGTTAAATGGTGGATATTTAAACCCTTCTTACAGAGAATATATAGAAGCATGAACACACTTGAATACATTAAGGTCTTTTTTTACACGTTTTTTTACATGGTTGGTTTTGATGCTGATGATGATGATGATGATGATACTGATGATGATACTGATTATAATGATGAGGTACTACAATCTATTGTAGAAAGGTAACTTCCTATAGCAGTGGAATAATCTGAAAAACGATTTGATCAGGATTCTATTGTTGTTTATGATCATCAATGGTGTTATTTACTTCCCTTGTTTTGAACCGAAATTTCTTTTGCCGCGAGTAACAACAAATCCAAGAGTGTGTGTTTTTCGAATTGGTTTTGTTCCCTCTCTTTGTTGTTTTCATTACCGAGTGGTTTCTGTTCTCACAAAGTGAATATTGTACTGCAATTGTTTCGTATGTGACTCTGTGTTTCTGTGAAAGCTGTATTAATCTCTCGCTATCTGACGTCATCGCCGTTTACATAAAGACCAGCGCCATCTGTTGGCGACTAGCTGCGTGTATTCAGCAAAGCTCTCTTGCGCGTCGTATCTATCTACTGACCGACTCTTGTAAACATGGATTCAAATTGCTACCAGTGCTCCAAGCCGGTGAAAACCATTGCATATTTGCAATGTAGCGGATTTTGTAACCAGTCAGTACATATCAAATGCGTTGGTTTGAAAAGACCGTCAACGAGCACAGTAACTTGTTGTGGTTCTGTGAAACTTGCATTAACCAGCTATACGGCATCAAGCAACATCCTTTGAAGTCACCATCCGATGTTGTGAATGCGATTTCGGTGAATATCAATGCCTCGCTGGCCGTGCTGAAGAACGAACTGAAAGAAACTAAGGTTTTAACAAAATCTATTGCTGATAAAAATCAACCATTGGACTCGGCTGTGTTGACAAGAATCCAACCATGGCCAAGTCGCAAGCGACCTAGAGATGCTGCTACAAGGGGTACACCAAAATCACGACCAGATGAGGCACTGATTGAAAGTCGGTAGAAAAAGTTGGCATGACTGTCGAGACAGTTGCAAAACCACCAGAGAAATTCTGGATCTATTTGTCTAGGATTGCTCGTCACGTGACCGAGGATTACATATGCGAGTTGGCGAAAACTTGCCCACAAACCAAAACCGACATTGACGTGCGAAAGCTGGTGCATAAAGATGCCGATGTGAAACAGTTTGCGTACATCTCTTTCAAAGTTGGAGTTGTTAAAGATCTTAGGGATATTGCGTTGGATCCTTCCATATGGCCGAAAGGAATCTTTTTTCCGAGAATTCGAGAACCATCAATCTGAACGGGATTTTTGGGGACCTGCAAAGGTTCCCCGAACAGACGACGGGACGTTAGCAATGGATGCCTTGGTGACTCCATCACATTAGTTAATCTCGAAAATCCAAACGCTAAATTCCACCCCGTCTGCAGCGATGTTCTCCAAAGCCCCCACAGAAGTTCGTTTGCAGCACTGAGCGCCTCCTATAGACATTTTTCAATAACGAAACGCACGACAAGAAGCACGATAGATGCCCCTAAGCTACCCGTCACAAACGAGCACCGTCGGTTTACTAGCATTGCTGATTGTTCCGGCCAACCTAGTCGTTCCGTTCCTGTGTTCGGTATTGGTGAGGGGGTTATCCACCCTGCTTGCTCAGGCAAGTACCATATAATCTTGAATTCCGCCCCGTTTGCAGCGATGTTTTTCAAAGTCAATCCATACCTGATGCCCTAGCGAATTTGCTAGATAAACAACTGGACAGTAATGATAAAGCTTCGACCAATCGCTACGAGACAGCAAGATCACAGTGTCAGCCGCTCCGGACACCAGGACGCGCCGTAGGAAGCTCTTTGGAAGCCCTCGAGCCCTTCGACCCAGTCCTGCCACATGCTGCCGCCGTTCTACATAGTCGTCCTGGTCCTGTTGTCGAATGCGGTGAGAGGGTCTTCCAGCAACCTCTACCCGGCGAGTATTCCTTTACTTCTACGAATGTCCAGAGTCTGATCGAAACCACTCATTCTAGCCACAACCATCAGTCTCGGCCTGCAGCTGATCAATCGGGCGCTTATCCATCTGCCCCCCGAGGACCAAGACAAGCTGCAGCTGCTACTTCGAGTGTCCTGGTGTACTACCAAAATGTTGGTGGGATCAACAGTTCTCTTGCCGAGTATCAATTGGCCCTTAGTGATGGTTGCTATGACATTTACGCTCTCATCGAGACCTGGCTTAACGGGAATACTACGACGAATCAACTCTTTGACGATTGCTACAACGTTTATCGACAAGATCGGTCACCTTCTAACAGCAACAAGAGTATCGGTGGCGGTGTTCTGCTAGCTGTTCATTCCAGATTCAAATCCCGTTCGGTCAATCCTCCCAATAGCACATCGTCGGAGAAAATATGGGTTGCATTGGCTACCGACGATGCTTCGCTCTACGTTTGCGTGATTTACTTTCCTCCCAACCGAGTAAATGACGCAATTCTAATCGAAAAGCATCTTGACTCGCTGAACTGGGTCGTTTCGCAGTTGAATCCAAGGGACAAGGTGATGATTCTCGGCTATTTCAACTTAAGCACGATTTCTTGGCAGCAAAATTCTCTTGGGCACTACTTTCCTATCGTTTCTCGATCTAAGATTGGCATGACATCGCGAGAACTGCTTGATGCGTTTAGTACCGCTCAACTCAGGCAGCTGACAGGCGTTCAAAACGAGTATAATCGCATGCTTGACCTGTGCTTTGTTAGTGACGATTTGTGTGAGGATTGCACAGTTATTGAAGCACCAGCACCGCTAGTAAAAATCTGTCGGCATCATCCACCATTAATTTTGAAACTTGTGGTAAATCCATTGTGTCGCTTCCGTGATTCCTCTGAAAGTGTTTTCTACGAGTTCAGTAAGGCCGATTTCAGCGGATTTCTTGGGACTTGTTGACTGGGACGAGATTCTCGATGTTTCAGACGTCAACCTCGCTGCATCGACAGTGTCTGGTGTACTGCTATATGCCATTGATCAGTTTGTTCCAGTGAGGATGAAACATCAATCACCTAAACCAGCTTGGTCGAATTCCGCTCTCAAGCGCCTCAAAAGAGTGAAGCAGGCAGCTCTGAGACGACACAGCAAATATTGAACGGATTTCACAAAATTGTGTTACGTGGTAGCGAATGCTGAGTACAAGCAATTAAATGATCATCTCTATAACGCTTATCAAGACCGTCTACAAAAAAGCCTTAAGTCCAACCCCAAAAGCTTTTGGCGTCGGAAGAAAGTCGGTTTGCCCTCCACGATGACGGATGGTTTGCTCTAAGCTGATTGCATCGCCGATATTGCCGATATTTTCCGTTCCCAATTCAGCAACGTTTTCTCCGACGAGCTGCTCGACCCGCAGGACATCGCGCTCGCCACCAGTAATGTGCCCCGTCTTCCTGCCTCCGGAATGCATTATGCCATCACCAATGACATGGTAATTGCAGCTGGCAAGGAATTGAAGTCCTCAACGGGATGTGGTCCGGACGGCATTCCATCGCTTGTACTGAAACAGTGCGTGGATTGTCTTGCGTCTCCGTTAGCAAAGATATTCAATCTTTCTTTGTCCACTGGTATATTTCCGAACAGTTGGAAACAGTCATATGTTTTCCCAGTATTTAAGAAAGGTTGCAAGAGAATGGTCTCAAATTACCGGGGCATAGCTGCATTAAGTGCAGTATCCAAGTTGTTTGCGATGATAATTCTTCGGAAGCTAGTGCAGAGCCACGCGCACTATATTTCGCCGGATCAGCATGGATTTATTCCTAAACGTTCGACATCGACTAAATTGACGTGCTTCACCTCTTTCTTGGTCAAGCAACTTGAAAACGGTTATCAAGTGGATGCTATTTACACGGATCTCTCAGCTGCGTTCGATAAAATTTGATAAGTTAGGCATGAGCAACAACTTGCTTATCTGGCTGCGATCCTACCTAACCGATCGTAGTATGTCCGTCAGAATCGGTGATCACGTTTCGTCACCATTTAAAGTTTTGTCCGGCGTGCCTCAAGGCAGTCATCTTGGGCCGTTTTTGTTCCTGCTTTACATGAACGATGTCAATCTCATCCTCAAATGCCTAGAACTCTCATACGCCGATGATTTGAAGCTGTTCTACGCGATAAAGCATCCACTGTGTCGCATCAACCGGATGACATTGAATGTGTCCAAGTGCTCGGTGATTTCATTTGGCCGTAAACGTGAACTCTACCAATTCAGTTATGCTTTGGCAGGGCTTGAGCTGCACCGCGAAACGACGGTTAAGGACTTGGGGATTTTCATCGATTCCGAAGTGACTTTAAAAGACCCCGTAGCATACGTCGTGTCTAAGGCGTCATCGCAGTTAGGCTTCCTGTTCCGTTTTGCCAAAAAATTTAAGGATGTTTATTGAAATCGCTTTACTGCGCAATCGTTCGCCCTATTCTGGAATATTGTTCGGTTGTCTGGTCTCCATATTACCAGAATGAAATCCAGTTTGTTGAGGCAATCCAGCGGAAATTCATTCGATTTGCCCTACGTCATCTCAGGTGGAGAGACCCGTTAAATCTACCCAGCTATAGCAGTCGGTGCCAGCTCATCAATCTTCAACCACTTGATGGAAGGCGTAACATGGCAAAAGCCTGTTTTATTGGCGATCTCCTGCAAAGGAACATTGATTGTTCTAGACTGCTCAGCATGTTGGACATCAACATACGCCACCGTAATCTACGCGCACATGCATTCCTGAGCCTTCCCGCGGCAAGAACCAACTATGGGCTCCATGAGCCAATACGCAGCATGAGTCGTCTTTTTAATAGTTGTTACTTTGTATTTGATTTTAATGTACATAGGGAAACAAATAAGTGTAGTTGTAGACGAATTTTTTGTTAATTTGATTAATTTTGTAGTTTTGTGATTTTAGTCTTAAGATGCCGGTCATTGGGGCAAATATTTAACCTGTAGACTGTAATAAGCAATAATAATAATAATAATAATCAAGCTCCTGTATGAAGGGCCAAAAACGTTTTGGCGGGCCCGTAAGCAGATACACTTACGCGAAACCTGCGAATATAGGGAAGAGAATCTCCTTCCAAAAGCAAGTTCACACCAACAGCATTAGAATCGAGCCCACGATTGACAGAATAAACCCAATAGATGGGGTCGAAGAGCCCGTTCTCGTTCTACGAAATGTTAACAATAGGAAGGAGGCAGTCCCATGCTCCCTCTCCAAATCGTTTCACTTGGGTGCCCTGATGGTCCCTCCCTTTGCCAGTTGTGTTAGAAAATTTGGCTGAAAGTTAAAATTGGTTAGGGTTTATACTGTGCTTTACTGAGTTGTCTCGGTGTTTCTATGGGTCCGTGCTTCGGTGGGTCTTCCCCTACCTTTTGCAGAGTTGACATTAGAATGTTTAGTATAGCACGCAGTCATAGGAAGGGGAAGAGAACAGAAAAAAAGCATTAGTGATTGTTAAAACGCTATGCGCATGTGTGATTTTCATGGTGATATTCTCACAACGGCTGTTCAGAATGGTTCGACGGATGCATATGAGAGATCATTCCCGACGAGTACTCGTTTGCTCAATTCCATCTTGTTTGGTTATAAAAGACAAGAACATTTTTTGCTACATTTCGGAATATCAAGGCAATGATCCCCCATCGCATCTTCAAAAGATCATTACAAGCTGTCCATTTGGTTCAGGCACTTTTGAACGTTGATGGGGCAGCCGATTCACACATAAAACCTGCCGCGGCCAAATCGACAGAACGCGCCCATACCCTTTTCTAAACCGAAGGGCAGGGACGTTTTTTTACATGGTTGGTTTTCAGCGATAACTCCAGATCGGAACAACTTATCGATCTAAATTGAATCACATAATATGTTTTGGGAAAAAAGTAATCATAAAACCACAATTTTTCGTGTAAAAACTCAAAATTTTAAGAACTATATTACATAATCAAAGCAATTTAAAAAATGTTATTCACTGTGAATTTATCAACTCTATTTAGTCTTTTTGTACATGGTTTCATAATAAAAGTGGAACATATCCCCCGTTTAAAAAAAAGCCTTTGTGTACTACCAAAAGATCGAATAATTGAAAAACCGTAATTATAAGTACACTCCAAAATTTTCAACATTTGAAAAACATCCGAAAGCTAGCAAGACGCATAAAATGGCAGCCTAAAGGGCGATACGGTCAAAATTTGGTCAATATCAACTTGACGTATTTCTTTCAATTTTGCATTTAAAAAACCTGAACACCCCTCATTTTGAAGGTGTGTGTGTGTAGAATGTTGCTCCTATTTTGATTTTGGAATTCACTCTTCAGTTGTCAAAATGCCGTCCAAGCAAGAAGAGCAGCGTATCAAAATTTTGCTCGCGCATCGCGAAAATCCAAGCTACTCGCACGCAAAGTTGGCAAAATCGCTAAAAGTTGCCAAATCAACCGTTACAAATGTAATTAAAGTGTTTGGGGAACGTTTGTCGACAGCCAGGAAGTCTGGATCGGGGGGAAATCGAAAACCGGAAGCCGCTGAGACGACAAAGAGAGTTGCCGGTAGTTTCAAGCGAAACACTAACCTATCTCTCCGAGATGCCGCAAATAAGCTGGGTGTATCGTCTACAACCGTGCATCGAGCCAAAAAACGAGCCGGACTATCGACTTACAAGAAGGTAGTGACTCCAAATCGCGATGATAAACAAAATACGACGGCCAAAGCGCGATCCCGGAGGCTGTACACGACGATGCTGACGAAGTTTGACTGCGTGGTAATGGACGACGAAACCTACGTCAAAGCCGACTACAAGCAGCTTCCGGGACAGGAGTTTTATACGGCAAAAGGAAGGGAAAAGGTAGCAGATATTTTCAAGCACACGAAACTGTCAAAGTTCGCAAAGAAATATCTGGTTTGGCAAGCCATCTGTACCAGTGGCTTGAAAAGCAGCATTTTCATAGCTTCCGGGACTGTCAACCAAGAAATTTACGTGAAAGAGTGTTTGAATAAACGTCTGCTGCCTTTCCTGAAGAAACACGGTTGTTCCGTACTGTTTTGGCCGGATTTGGCATCTTGCCATTACGGTAAAAAGGCCATGGAGTGGTACGCCGCCAACAACGTGCAGGTGGTTCCCAAGGACAAGAACCCTCCCAACACGCCAGAGCTCCCCCCAATTGAGAAATACTGGGCTATTGTCAAGCGGAACCTAAAGAAGACCAAAAAAAACTGCTAAGGACGAGCAGCAGTTCAAGGCAAACTGGCTTTCTGCGGCGAAGAAGGTGGACAAGGTGGCTGTACAAAATCTGATGGCAGGGGTCAAGCGTAAGGCCCGGCAATTCGGATTTGGAAAAGCGGAAGCCTAACTGAATATTTTTCCTGAATTTTATACTAATTGAACTTGAAAAAGAAATTTAATTTGATTTTTTAAATAAACGATTTCACCGATTTACACGCGTTTTCCCTTGTCCAAATTTTGACCGTATCACCCTTTACACTTTAAAATGAGAATACCTTATATTAGGTCTATATTTTACTTAAAATTAGGTATTGTTGATAATACCCAGTAAAATAAAACAGTAATAGACAACAATTTTTAAGCAAACAAGTTCACGATTCGCTGCAAACGTCAATTTCCTCAACCCGCTTCTTCGTTTTACCCATCCAGTCTCTACCACAATCAACCAAAACATGTCGATTGCTATAATCACATACTCGTCTACTAGCAGGTTATGAGACAGACGTACACGACCAAACTTTTAACTAGTTTGTCATTGATCCTTAGATTGGTAATGTGTATTTCTTATTTCATTTTGTCTCACGGAAATGTTAGCCAAAAGGATGCTTCGTTTAGAACCCAACAAATCTAGACAAAATAGGCAAAAGGTCGAAAGTAACATTTGTAAACAATGACACCTAGAGAATTTTGCTTGGATCTGCTTGCTCCCACAAACAAAATAGCACCAAAAACAGATAGAAGGCGTTGTGACCTTCCCGTCGGTAGTGGAAATAGATGTTAGCAACCTGGCATGACGTTTTAACACAGAGCACAGACATCCAGGCTCAAACATTTTTTTCCCAATTTACTGTGTAAAATTTTAAAAGCAATCCGTTGGATAACCAGCGCTACCTAGTCTAGGTTTCACTAAACAAAAATTTACAGTCCAATCTCACTTCGTGCAGGTGGCGCCATCAACGTACGATTCACCAAAACTAACTGAAATGAGCTGTAATTTTAAAATAGCACTTACAGAAATTTACACACGGAGGGCATCTGTGTGTCTCTGTGGTTTTAAGTCAGTGGTTCCCAACCTTTTTGGGCTCGCGACCGCTTTTTTTAATCAGTATTGGCCCCACGACCCCCTTGGAAAACTAATGTGATTACAATACAATACATCCATTTACGATCTTTTTGATTTATTAAGACATTTTATGTTATAACCAGGGAAAACACTCTCAGTGTGATTGCTGCGCCTGGATTTGGGACACTAGATTTGAAATTCGGGGCTGTGTTTGAGACAACGCCAATCTCATGTCATCTTCAACGTTCAGTCTGTTTCTTGTCTTCGTGTTGATTTGAAGTAGAGTTGAAAATCCGGTTTCACAAAGGTATGTTAACACGAATGAGATTAGGATCTTCAATGCCTCCATGGAAACTTTGGGGTACGAGCCATACATAGCACACCAGAACTGGATAAGTTCCTTTTTCTGATACAAATCGCGAGACGAAGAATCGTTTTTCAGGTCCAAGTATTGATCCTGTATCTCATCTTGAAGGCTAGCCACATCCAATGAAGATGAAAACGGGTTGCGTACTAAAACAGCTACTTCTTGCTTCAACTCGGGGAAATACTTTTCAAATTTCTGCTCCAGTGAATCAAAATGTGCAATAATTTCTGCTTGAAGAGAGAGACTTAACATAGTTAACAATCTTTATGATCAATTCCAGTACTTTCAATAACCCTTCCGGCAACGTCTTGCTGTCAAGAGCATATCGATGAATCATGCAATGGACACCTGCGGCATGTGGGGCAAGCTCCTTGACCTTCTTCTGAAATCTAGATTTCTTGCCAAGCATTGCAGGAGCTCCATAGGTGCAAACCCCACAAAGTTGTTTCCACTGCAAGTCGCCAGATTCAAAAAAACGCCTTGATTTTAGCCATGGTATCATCACTTTTGGTAGTAGTTTCCAAGTCACAACAGAAAAGAAACTCCTCCTTTAAATCGCCAGCAGAGCATACGTACTTCACAAACACCAATCGAGTAACTATTTTATATTTATTGAATAATTTACCTATTCAAATTGACAATATTTAGTTTGCACCGGTAAACCGAAATCTCAGCAAAATTTTAAATGTGGAAGCAACTAATTGGTCGGTTGATTGATTCGGGACTCAACGCGATAATGGCCAGTTCAATTGTTAAAATAGACAAAACAAATGAGCCAACTACTACTGCGCATTCGTTGAGTTTTTCTTCACGTTTAACAACGCACCAGGACGCACACTTATACAACAACTCACATCTCAGTAAGAAGGAAAGAGCAAGTAAAAAATGAATCCATGAAATCGCGTGTGCTAGCAAGAAAAAGACAATGGAAGAATCAACTGTCCTTTGTGCCTTCCGTTCACAACTGCTCTGCTCTACTCGAACGAATTATAAGTTTAACAGTGAGGAGAGCTCATTGCTATCGGACTTAGTTTCCGTGATACAATGGGTGATAGTATATATCATACATCATACATACACAAACCGTTAAGTTGATATTGTCATGGGAACTAAAATTGTTCAGATGCCGTAGAAAGAAAATGATGGATAAGGATCAGAATCTGAAACACGCATTCTATGGTTATGATAACAATAAATCGAACAAATAATGCTTTAATATATGTTTCAAAAGTATATTTGAATGATAATAAATAAAGTCTCAAGTAGTTCATGATTAGGGTCAAAAAGCCATTTATAAACAATGACTTTAAACATTGATCTCTCACGAATCACGTGAATCCTATTATATGCAGCTTCTCCATATGGTAGAACTAGCATTCTTCTACCAGATGGTGCTTTTATTTAACGAGAAAGATTTAAGATTCAAGAGAAATCGACATTTAAAGTCATTATTTACAAAAGGCTTTTTAGCCCTTAACATGAATTACTCGAGAAATATTATTTTAAATTATAACTTTTTTCAAACTTCACTCAATATATTTAAAAAAAACATTATCAAAACATCCACAAACTATAATCTATAATATTTAAATTTGAACCACAATTTAGAAGGTTGTACTGTTGTTTTCATACTGAAACTATATGGAGAAATCAAAAAGTTTGAATGGTAATGGTTCTTAACAACCCATTCTTTTAAACATCCAAGCCTGAGAAACCATATGACATAAAGTTAAAACTTTATCATACTGTCGTGTGTAACCATTACAGGTTAGGTTAAGAGGTGGAAGATAATGCATTTTTGATAAAGTTAAGTTATGGTTAGTGTACATGAGGGTTCCAGATGATGTATTTTAAATCTTTAAAATCACAGTAATAATAGTGGTAATCAATGATGATTTATGCATCCAATCATTAGCCCGATAGATAGAGCTAATGTTCGTACCATTAAAAGTAACAACTGATTTAAACAGTCACCCTTGATTAACCCGTTCGCTAACCTCTATAATTAAATATGAATCGGATATAATATTCCATGCCAAAATGGGGCTGACCCGCTCATAATTATGTTTTTTTCACGAATTGTCCAAGAAATTGTTCTGCACTGAGAAAAATTTTGTAGGATTTTTATTTAAGTATTATATTTTTTCCAAGTATTTAAGAAAATTATATTACAATTTACAAGAAAAAAATTATTCCACGATGCATCGTTCTTGAGCTATAAGTTTTTGAAGTTATTGATGTTCGGGAAAATCGTAAAACTTCAAATGGCGTTTGCCAGGAAAGCTGGCAACTCTGATGTTTTAAATATTGTTTTTTGTTCATATATCCACGAACAAAAAATAATATTTGGACAAAGTTTCTTAAAAATCTGAGACCCTTCGGCCCAAACCTGTACGATAATTTAAAAAAGCCTATCTGAACAATTTTTCTTTTTTTTTCCTCTGTTCGGGACATAAACCACTGCGACCAGTAGTTTGATCTATGGTCGTATATCCCGTATCCTTTGTTTAGTGCATGTCGAGTTACTTCATCACTATTGCAAAATGATGAAGTATTCGGTGTTGTTACAGTTGTCATTGTTTGTTTGTTGGCAATGAATCAGGTTTAATCGAAAGTTTCCGCTGTTTAAACCCTTTGTGAGCGATAGCACTCTTCAAAGGCGCGCCCCTTATTCAGTCAAAACCGGATTCATTGCAACAAAACAAACAATAACTCCGATACTGACCATGCATCAGAACCCTAGTCCTAACCAATTCAAACTATAGAACATCAAATAGAAATGAGAATTCACATAAATGAAGACTAACCATGTTTTCTTTATTCCAAGCTCATCCTCGGTGGCGCAACCCGAGTATTGTCACTTTTCACAAGACATAAAATGTAATAAAGACTATTATACGTTCCTTTGACTACAAAAACAAATATGTTCCCTAGTTTGCATTAATTAGGACTAGGGTTCGGTGGTAGATCTGAAACCCCGTAACGCACCACGTGAACTACCAGCGTTACGGGTTTATCTGAACAATTTTCAAAATATTTGACTTTTTATTTATTTTGTATTTAAAACTACAAGGTACAGCCCCCTTGGGTTGTTCAAAATGATTACGTAGGACTACGACTAAGTGTAAGCCATTTTATTTGTACAATGAAATGTTCTTTGAAATTATATACTAAAATATAACAATGCCATATGTATCATATCATCAATTGATTTCTTTCGGTTTAAGTTATTATTAGTCTATCTTCCGTTTATTTAAAATGAAATTCTTTTCAAGTTTCCTTGATGTTATTTTTGTTTTTATATAGATTTATTGCCTAAGATGCAATATTTCGTGAATATTCTGCTCTTAGAATGTGTAATAGAGTGATATAATTACGAATTGGACAGCATTTACGAGTTTCCTAGGCCTCATGCTCATATAATCAGCAACCTCTTATAGTAGTTCACTATATCCCTTTTTCCAATATCAAAATAAAAGCCCTGAAATGGGCCTATTGTGAGATATATACCATTTTGCTACTCGTGATTGTGTCAACCGGCTGACAAAGCGTTCTTTATTGGCTGAGTCAACCGACGGTATAACAAGCCGCATTCTAGCAACAACCAACTAATCCATCGCCTGTTTGATCACAGACTGCTTGCCACTGCCAGCAACTAACCTAATTTACTTAATCCACTATGTACAAATAGGAAGATCCGGATGGAATCCAACTTTTTGTAGCAGCCAACGTATTTTGTTGGCGACGCTCAAACTGTAAATATTTATTAACATTAGTTTACATTTCGAGTGTTATTTAAATGTATTATTTTTGGCTTACAATTAAGTGGTTTCCTTGCCCACTATCAAAGGCTCCTTCACTTTCTTCCCTGACCACCTATCATGATAAATCTATAAATTGAATCAATTTAAGATCAATTGTCACTGTATAATTTAAGCTTAAACACACGGTTTCCTAGGGATTTAGCTAGTTTGCCTCTCGTCCTAGTTTCGGTCCAACTACCCTAACTTTTGGTGATTTATTTGTTGCTCGGTGAATTTGCCGGCACTATAAAGACCGTTCATATTAATATTTATGTACATGCCTAATCAGCTATTATTACTTACAATCTAGGTGCGATCAGATCGACAGTTCTGGACAATCTTTTCCGCAATTCACCGTTCACCGATCCGGCAGATACGCTATACAAAGAGTAAGTATTTACATTGATTATTCTCAACTGAATACATTAAAACAATTTATTTTCCTACTCACAGGACTGGCGATAAGATTAGAAACGTTTTTGTTCCATTTAATCGATCGTAAACCAAAAATAAATAATCTATAAAATAAACTCCAACCGCGCAGCGAAACCTATTTGTTTTCAATAATTCGATAAAGCGATGGCGAATAATGTTTATGTTTATTCTATTTTCTACCACTACCAAAGTCCCCGCTATGCAGTGTTGCCAGATAACTTGTGTGGTGTTGCAACATTTCGTTTATTGGTCGTTATCAAACGAGCTTGGCCATTTACTCCGGGACGCGACATTTGAGACAAAACCATATTGAGCCGGTGCGTGATAATGTCAATTTTGATGAGCACAAGAGAAACTTCAAATAAACAAACTCTTTACATAGGCATATTAATTGGTTCGTCCTGAGACGGATTTTAGTTGTTGACGGAGGGAACATGGTTCTCGATTAAACTAAGGTTCTTGTGCTCGAAAAGGACAACACTCCGTGAAATGTTCATACCGGAAAGAAGTTTTATCAGCTTCTCTTCACTAGGCAATAGAGTATGCCGGACGACTTGATGGTGCGTAGCCGAGCACTGACTCAACATCTTCGAGATCGTTGAAAAACATGTCCCTTTTCAATATCTTTTCCTGATGCATACGAGACGTTCCTTACTTAAATTTGAAGTCTGTGATAAGATAATTTTTGTGATTCGTGCAAACATTTAGGAAATGTTTGGAGAAACGACCGAGGTATTAACGCTCACAACAAGACCGCATTTCGTGACGGTTGCAATAGATATTTGTTTTAAATTGTACCCCATACAGATAAAAAGAAACATTGATTTTTTGCGTTATCTAATGCATAAAAAGGGAATGCTGGATTTTACAGATATTGAAAGGATATTTCAAGCAACTTTGAACCAGATAACGCCTGAATCAAGCCTATTGTATGAAAGACTGCACACATTGTTGTATGGCGCATGAAATATATATAATTTTGTATTGGGACGCAGCTTTATCTGACAAACATGTAGCTGTTTTTAATTATATCTTAGATTTACATTTTTTTTTTAAATTTTGAAATAAAAAACTTGAACCGCAGATCATGCTTTAGAACCTCAGATATGACAATAAAACTCAACGTTTTAAGGGTTCCCGACACTGAACAATTAATGAAAAACGGATGAATTGTAGCCTAATCATTATTCCAATAACTACTTTGTGCAGCATCTTGAAGAACAAATGAATAATTTTCAGAAAAGTTACAAACTACTTCAACTTTTCCGTTTTTATAGTAGATTTTGTTTACCCTAAAAATTTCGACTGATGAAGTTTTATAAAACTTCTGTAGACATTTTTATAGTACTTTATATCACAAATGATTATCAACTGATCCTCTCTGTAATATGACAACACATGACTTCATTGATCCTGGTGCCTTAATTTATTTCCCACGGAATATAGAATCCAAGTCTATAATTCAAACTATCCCTATAAGATACCATTTTTTCAACAATTGAACATATTAAGAAAGAAAACAAGAAGCCATCCCAATAATTGTTCTTCTCAATATTCTCCACGCTGGCCCAAGTAAACAGAGACATGGAGAACGCCCGAAAGAAATTCCTCCCCAGAGCAAAAATGACGTCGCGCCTCGATATTGTTCTGTTTAATATAAATCGTCCATTGTCATGTGAAAGGACCAAAGCTAAATGAACCTCTCATAAAATAAGAGACAAAAAGCGACTCCGCTGATTTCTCCCCAAGCCCGCCACCAAGTTATCCACGGGGCGGTTTGCCATCGCCGTCCGATGCGCGTACAATATGGGCTTATTCTTATCAACGGGCTTTGGCTCTGTCCGCCTCCGTCCCCACAAATCCGGCACATGTAGGTACTTTAAACAATAACATAACCTCTGAACTTTATTCAAATTGGTTTTGTATGCAAATTTTATCGGTCACATGCATAAATCTTGTGGGCGAAAGTCTACCGTTCGATCTTCTTATGCAGTAGAAGAAAACTGCCACTACGAGGAAGCGCGCGAAAGGATCATTTTGTGGGTCCTCGAGAAAATGAAAAAGGAGGGGATCAGAATTGAGCATTACAGGAATTTCACACGCTGTCAATGGATTAAAATAGTGAGGAAGTTAGTCGGTCCAATGTAGTTTGAGTCATTTGGGATGGAAAATTACTTCTTCAATGTATTTCGATGCAAGGGTAGTGTTTATTTTAATCCGCGTAGTCATTACTGAAGTTTGCTTATCTTATGGAAATTAAGATGAAGTATCTGGAACTGCATTTATTATTTAGATCTTAATATGGTGATAGTTTGAATCGTTATGATTATATTTAATCAAAATACTACGAGTAACTACTTATACCTTTGGTGCCATTCATTGAAATTCATTGAAAAATAACTGTGATATTGAAAGAAATACCTGGCAACAGCTTCAATATTACTAAATTCATGAATTTTATGGAATTTCATTTTCTAAAATTGTTGCAAAAGATTCAACATTTTTAAGAAGGTTAAGTTCTTTTTAATTCCGTTATGCGTACATATCTTTCGATAAATGTCGAAGTATTACTTCGGCAGCGGATCAATTCCCTTCATTCATCACTATTACTCAACTATATTCAATACAAACGAATCGATGTTTTGTTCATGACTAATTTATGTGTACATACTACCAAAATCTCGTGTAAATTTCTGTCCCTGAGACCAACACATGCAAGTGTCCTTTAGCGCATAAGAATGTGTTGAAAGAGATGAGAAAATAAATTCAACCGAACACATCTTTTGTCGAATTGCGTATGTGTCAGTTTCAGGAGACATAATGTCACACGAAATCTTTCTTTACGTCCCCAAACTATTACGTTCTCCGACTTTACGTTTGCCGACTATTTACAAACATGGATTAGGTCTCGTGTAAAATTCATAATTTCTAAGTGTGTACATGACGATTTCTTGCTCGCTACGTTCTTCGGAACATTTTAGCGGCCGTGGTCTGCAATTTCAGCGAGCTCTTTCTATTATGACATCCTGTTGGTCAAATTCAAGAAACAGCTTGATTGTTCGTTTTGGCCAGGTTCTGTGTATTATCGGAAGCTGTAAACGCTAAATGATGTATTGTGGTGCAGTAAAGCGCAGAAAATATGTTTAACTTTAAATATATCAGGACCGGAATTCGTGACCATCCCAAGTAACATTGCCAAAACCATTCTGCTTTATTATGTATCATTTGAAGTTTTATGAAAGCAACCAAAAATCAATTTGGATTTATTCTGGCAACAAGAGGTGTCATAGTTTAGTCAGGTTTATGAGAACCTACACAGCTTGTTTACAGCGATCTTAAAACCTAGCTTTCTCAAACAACTTTTACTCCTATCAAAGGCTTTACTTCGACTTTATGAACTCGTAAAATACTGTTTTGAAATGCCGCTTAGGACTCATTCATATTGAGAGTTATTCCGAGAGTCGAAGTGACGTTTGACACTTGGTGAAGTGAGAAAAGTCACCTGTAGTGACGTAACTTTGCATTTGATTTACCCAGAAAATTCACGTCACTGCAGGTGACTTTTCTCACTTCACCAAGTGTCAAACGTCACTTCAACTCTTGAATAAACCCTCATTATCTTATTATGATCAGTTGAAAAACAAAATAAAACCATTTTGTCTCCTTTAAATGAATTAAGCAGCAAATTGGCATTATGGAAAGTCAAGTGGTTTTAAAACGGCAAAAAACATGACCAAATAGTTTTATAGAAGTCATTGCGAAGATAAATTGGCTTTTTGACAAAACTGTGATTTTCTATAATTGATTCGATTCTATTGAAATGTGTAAAAATAAATGCACCAAATTTTAAATGTAATGCATACGAACTGGAGATTGGAGTCAAATTTTGGCATTCGTTTAGATAACTTTAATGAATTCTATAAATTTTCAAGAAAATCATGACTATTTTATCGAATACATTTGTTTTAATTTTGGTTTTGTTGTTGTAAGCTCGCATAATTTCCGAGGCGCATTAATTTTCTCTTATCGTGCCAATATTCACCATAAAATGTTATGCCAATATTCACCATAAAACTTACGCTACGGTGTAAAAACTCAATTTGTTTTGAATATTTTGCTATCAAACGAAATTTCCCGCGTTTTTTTCTTACGTATTAAGAGCAGTACAGATAGCATAGATAGCAGTTTAGCAGTACAAATCAGATATGCAGAGAATTGAACAGAGCAGAACAACAAAAACCAACCACGATATCATAGTGAAGTTCGAAAGCTGTAACCGTTTGGCCGTAGGCTGGTTTTCATGGCAGCCAATAGGTTTTATGAAGGTTTTCAAGTGGTCATAACATCTTTCAGAACATGTTCAAAATCTGTATGGTCTTACGAAGGTTTTATTAATTTGGAATCCCAACCGTCTATACATCTACCGTCTATACCGTCTACTTTAAAGAAGGATTTAAAGAAGCATAGAGAAGGTGTGGATGGACAAAACAGTTTTTAATGTAGTTTTTCAACAATGTCTTTGAGAAGTGCTATACGGCTGAAATCAAACTAAATTTGTTACTTGGGCAAGTCTTTATCTTCGGAGGAAAATCATATTCGCAGACATTCTTCTCTTTTCAGAGAGCGAGTAATGGCGTTATAACGATAAGCCATATGGCACTAGGACTTAAGTTAATGCTTGAGTCCCAACCGTTTGAAGAGAAACGGAACATCACCTAACCTTCTTAGACTAGATGCTCCCAGCGACCATTTTTTCATAGATTATTATTCTGTGAGCATTCTGTTTAACTCTTCTCTCCGACTATTTATTTCACTTTTCTCTTGATATCTACTGAAGGTTGCTTGGATTACCTGCATCTTCTTAAGGTAGACCAAATCTCTCTTGCATGGACGTGGCCAGAAGAGCGATTAAGGAGTGTCTTCGTGTAGATTATTGCGTGAAGAAACGTATCAGTAACTGGTTCCGTTCCATGGTGGCATGCAATGCCTTCAACGAATTATTCTTCATCGTAGCTCCATCCACGAGGTGTCCAAATGTCAATGCTAATACTAGTGATAAGTGTATGTGTACATGAATAGATCTGCTGCTGAACTAGTGCTCCACCATATATCGCTTACAGCTTCCTCAAGCATTACTCTAATATCCTGTTCAATTGATTTATCCGCAGGTACTTTCTTAGCAACATCTCTAACCGAAATATTGGAATTTCTTCTGTACATTTTCAACACACCTTTTTCGACTTTTAAGCGTGTTCCTCTTTCGGCTTTTTTGGACTGTTTTAGGCTACAGAAACTTGTTTTTTACATTTAAGAGTGTTTTTTTGGGGCGTAACGACCAATATCGGGACAGTTTTATGAGGACATTTTAGATTTTCTCGCCATTTGTATAAAATAAGATTTCACACTTCCTGTTTTCGTGACACAATTTTGAAGACTGTAAGTTTAAAGTTATTAATGCGTTGAAAACAAAATACATGAAGGAAAGAGGCCCACGAGAAGACAGTGATAGTCTCCTACAACGAGTTCAGATCGACGGTGATGAAATCTAAGTAGTAGACGAATTCGTGTATCTAGGCTCATTGGTGACCATCGACAACGACACCAGCAGAGAGATACAAAGGCGCATTGTGGCTGGCAACTGTGCCCACTTTGGACTCCGAAGGTAGCTAAGATCGAACAAAGTTTGTCGAACTACAAAGTTAACCATCTACAAGACATTAATTAGAGCGGTAGTTCTCTACGGCCACGAAACATGGACATTGCTAGTGGAGGACCAACGTGCCCTTGGAGTCTTGCTCTCTTGACTCTTGCTAACGGCTTCGTGAGGACGTCAGCAATCAACAGTTCTGTGGGACAATAGATGACATCCATGAATCCGGTACTAACCAGATCCTTAACAAGGTGGAACCGTGTGTCAATGTACTTCGTTCGGTTATTTGCTACTTCGGCATTGGTTGTGCTCCTGCACCGCAATGTGATCTCACAAATCAAAGCGTATAAACCTTCGCTGAACGGTTTCGATCCTCTGGACTGCATTTTGGTAGAAAAGGGGCCAAACGACGGCACATTACTCCAACAAAGGACGATCCAAAAAGCATTGTTGATATTTATCCAGGTTCCCGTGAAAGTGTAAACATCGTAGCATGCGTCACTGTATGTTAACTGGTACTCGGCGAGCGGACTGTTGATGTCACCTACAACCTGGTAGTACTGAAGGGCTTTCAATGAGGGGACAGAGGAATCGGCAGGCAGCGATCTGGAAGTGGAGGCAGCATCAGGCCAAGTAACGTCATTAAATAAAGGATACTAGCCATGGAGAGCAGCTTAGAGAGCCCTGTTTCCACCACTAAACTCAGGGTCGGGCCGACTTTGACGGCTGAAACGAATAGAACAAATAAAACATCACTGGAACCGGCAGTTCGCACAGCTGAGCTAGGAGAGTCTAGGGCTTCCATACTGTTTCATGACGTCCGTCCCGCGCTGGTTGAAGTGGTAGTAGATGTATGTTGATGATGATGACCATGGGTGTGATGACAGGTATGCAGTGGACTGGCAGGAGTTAATAACGGCAGCCTACTAGAATCATGAGCAGGAGAAAGAAGGCCAGAATCGGAAGATTCATCATGAAGAAAACGCTCTACAAATTACGGGTACTTGCCTAAGTTCGCAGCTTGACAACGATGACAATAATGAACAATGACAGCAAAAGGCGGGACCGTGATGAAATGCGATGAGGTTTTCATGGTATTATCTACTGCGCGTCGCGGTTTAATTGTTCTTCCTCCATGGCGTCATCTCCCGACGCCGGCAGAACAGTACGGGACGTACCGTTTCCAAGCGGAACAAGAGTTAAAGTTTTGGAAGGCTTCTAAAAAATTGCGACTGTTCTGCTATCCTTAAATTCCAGGCCTTTCGGCCACGTTGGTGAAGATAGAACTTTTTCTGGATCCAGTCCAATTTTAAAGAAGATGAAAGACAGGGAGGTGATTTCCTTTCCATTGGCTACTAGTTTTATAACGCTAAATTATAACCTCCCGGTAGTCGATGTCAAGACTGCTGCGTTGCTGAAGCTCGTACCTGCTCAACGATGACATCGCGAGACATTCGTAACCAAATTTCCGGCTCAAAGCTTGATTTCTGGCCGTCACATTGCCGAGTGGCATACTGACTCGGTTGAGTCACACATGAGAGACTCTTGGGAAGGCTTTTTCGATTCCAGTCCGCCGAAACGTCGACGACGAATTTGTTCTTCTGTTCGTTAATGATCCCTTGAGGCTTTCTTGAGGCTTTCAACGCTTTTGTTGAGCTTGCTAAAAACAACTTCTTGACCAGATTCGTAGGCGGGACGAATTGAGCTGCGAAGACGCTTAAATCTTATCAGGGTAGAGCACGATTTGCAAAGCCGAAATAATTGATGGTATGTACTGATTTCGTCCAAAACAGATGTAGAATTCCCGCCGCATCGACGATGATATTCTCCATTGCAAAAGCCTTCGCAGGTGAGTTTCTTATCAGTAATTTCGCTTTCGCAAAACTTGCACGTGTCATTCAGTTTGTGACAAGTAGAAGGAGTTGAATTATGGGCTTGCGCAAAGCGGTAACGCGGTGAAGGAAGATTAATTGCCTTTGGGTATGCAATCAAAAAAGCCTTGTATGTACACTGAAAAAAATCTTAGAGTAATAACTACCATTTTACCAGACTATGGCTTTTTTCAAAACTACCATGAAATTTCAGTCAAATTTACTACGTTTGGGGCGACACGGTGAAAATTTTTGGAATTTGCGCTTAATTTAACCCTTGAAATGGTAGTTTCTACATCGGATTTTTTTTATTTGTAAGTACATGCAAGCAACTACTGCCAGAAAAATCTTTCAGATGATGCTGCGGTTGAAAAATAAATGGTGATGAAGTAGAGAAAGTATCCACAGTTCCATTAGCAAAACCACAACATTGCAAAACACGACGACAATGTACGAATTTTCACAATCGCGCACGATCAGCGATGCCAATGTTCCTGATTTTTCAGGATTTACCAGACTTTTTAACATTTTGCCTGAAATCCTGACAATCACCAATTTTTTCCAGATTTTGCTAGAAAATCCTGATTTTTCCTAATTTTCTAAATTTTAACAATCCAAATTAATTTTATTCGAAATAAGAGAGTTCAGCCAAAGCTTTTTCTAGTTGGAATGGAATGGAATTGTCAAAAATCATTCAATACAAAATCTATTCTGACCCGCTTTACTACCAAGAACTACACGGACCTACGAGTTGACTCGTTTCGTCTCGGCGCTCATTGAGTGATTTCTGTTTTTATAAAAAAAATCTCTGCCTGATGCTGTTCATTTCTTTGCTGAAATAGTTGGTTACATGATTTTGATTACCAATATTAAGCAGACCATTCATAATTTTTTCTCAAAAAATATGGAAACCAAATATTCCCAGCATAATGATGATGTCAAATGATGAGAATGATGCCAAAGGCACGGATAATGCTCTAGCAAAAGATGTTGTAGATTTATGGGGTATTATATTGTCGATCAGAATATCAGCAGGCACATTGGCTTTTCCGTTTCTGCGAGAGTTCATACAAAGTTTGTGGATCCTACCCCACTCCTCAGCATCAGTGGGACAATTAATCTAATAATTCAATCAAAACAAAACAAAAATGAGGAATAGATCGGGACAATACACAATGAGAGGTTAAAGAATTAGGTGGATCTGAACAAAGAAAAAGCCGTTAAATTTTCGCAAAAAAATACATCTAAATACAACTAAAATATTTATTAAACTCAAAAAGATAATGCATATGTTTTGTAAACTTTTTGTGTCTAATAAACAGTATTTTTAAGAATATCAGTTTTTTACACTCAAACTGGCAATCCTGATTTTATCCTGATTTTTATTTCATACTAGCTGATCCCGGTGCGAGCATTGCTACGCCTGCAACTAAATGAATGAACATTACATAGAACTGACGCTTTTTTTAATGAGTTTTTTTTTAGTAATAAGGAGTTCAAACTTCTATCAGAACATTCTTCTTACCCAGACAATACACAGTTTGTGGCTTAGTTACCTGGATAATTCTCAGGATTGGTTGAAATTTGTGTTTGAATTCACCATATGAACATTTCTTGCATTCAAAAAACCCAGGATACTATTTTTGATTCCATTTGCTTGACTAGTTCTCAAGCTATGCAGAAATTTGTGTTTCATTTGTATTCGAGCTGGAAGGGGGAAGCGGTCTCAAACAGTCATAAGAACCTTCCCCAGCCCCAAAAATACCTGCATACATATTTTCACTCCGATCGGTCAGACAGACAGTCAGACAGAAATCCATTTTAATATAAAATCCTGTTTCCAATAACCCCCACATGCCAAATGTGGTTTAGTTTACTTGAATAGTTCTCGAGTTATGCAGAAAATTGCGTTTCATTTGTATGAGAGCCCCCCCCCCCCTTTCAGAGGGAAAAGGGGTCTCAAACCACCATAGAAATATGTCTGACCGTCAAAAAAATCCACATGCCAAATTTGATTACATTTGCTTTATTAGTTCTCGAGTTATGCAGAAATTTGTGTTCCATTTGTTTGAGAGCCCCCCCCCCCTCGTCAGAAGGCGGAAGAGTCTCAATGACCATAAAAACATTTCTCTCCTTCAAAAACCTCCATATGCCAAATTTGGTTCCATTTCTTGATAAGTTCTCGAGTTATGCATAAATTTGTGTTTCATTTGTATGGAAGCCCCCCCCCCCTTCAGAAAAGGGAGGGGTCTCAAATTAGCATTGAAACAGTATTCATCTACAAAAACCTCCACATGCCAGATTTGGTTCAATTTGCTTGATTAGTTATACAGAATATTGTATTTCATTTGTATAGGAGCCCCCCCCTTTCAGGGCAAAGAGGAATTTGAAACCATCATAGAAACCTTTCTTGCCTTTAAAACCTCACACATGCTAAATTTGGTTTCTTTTGCTTGGGGTCTCAAACCTCCGTAGAAACATTTCTTGCCTACAAAACCTCCACATGCCATATTTGGTTCCATTTGTTTGATTAGTTCTTGAGTTATGCAGAAAATAGTTTTTCATTTGCATGGGAGCCCCTCTTTCTAAAGGCGGGAGGGGTGTCGAACTATAATAAGATCCTTTCCCGGACCCAAAACCCCTGCATACAAATTTGCATAGCGGTAGGGATAGTTCTCATGTTTGGTTTAAATTTGTGTTTCTTATGTTTGGTAGCCCCCCTTTTCAGAGTGAGGAGGGGTCTTAAATTACCACAAAAACATTTCTTGCCTTCAAAAACTCACCCATACCAATTTTAGTTCCATTTGCTTGATTAGTTCTCGAGTTATGCAGGAATTTGTTTTTCATTTGCATGGGATCCCACCCTTTCTAGAAGCGGGAGTGCTCTCGAACTATCATAAGATGCTTTCCCGGACCCAAAAACTACTGAATACAAATTTGCAAAGCAGTAGGTATAGTTCTCATGTTTGGTTGAAATTTGTTTCATTTATATGAGAGCCCCCCATTTTAGAGGGAGGAGGGGCTTTGAACCACCATAAAAACATTTCATGCCTTAAAAAACTCGTCCATTCCAAATTTGGTTCCATTTGCTTGATTATTTCTCGAGTTATGCAGAAATTTGGGTTCCATTTGTTTGAGAGCACCCCCTCTCCCTTTCCTCCATATATGACGGAAGAGTCTCAAATCACCATAGAAACATATCCCTCCTTCAAAAACTTCCACATGCGAAATTTGGTTCCATTTCTCTTATTAGTTCTCGAGTTATGCAAGGATTTGCGTTTCATTTGAATAGGTTCCCCCCTTTCAGAAAGGGGAGGAGGGGTCTCAAATCAACATAGAACAATTTTTTGTCCTAAAAAACCACCACATACTAAATTTGGTTCCATTTGCTTGATTTGTTCTCGAGTCATGCAGAATAGTGAATTTCATTTGTGTCGGAGACCTCCCCCCCCCCCCCTCCCTTTAGGATGGGAAGGGGTCTCAAACCAACATAGAAACATTTTTTGTCTTAAAAAACCACCACATGCCAAATTTGTTTATTTGTATGGGTGCCCCCCCTTTTAGGATGGGGAGGGTTCTCAAGCTACCATAGAAACCTTTTTTGCCTTCAAAAACTCACACATGCTAAATTTGGTTTCTTCTGCTTGATAAGATCTTGAGTTATGTAGAAATGAGTGTTTCATTTGTACGGGAGCCTCCCTTTCCAGTAAAGGAAGGGGTCTCAAACCATCATAAGAACCTTCCTCGGCCCCAAAAACCCCTGCATAAAAAATTTCACGCCGATCGGTTCAATAGTTTTCGAGACTATTAGGGCCAGACAGACAGACAGAAATCCATTTTTATATATATAGATACTTCCTAACTTCGTAAAAATATACTTGCCAACGCAGCGCAAGATAGCAGGTCGAATGACATTCAAAACGGTGTAAAACGGTAATTATCGCGAACCATTACATTGTTAAAAGGGAAATAAAAACAGTCGATGGTTTAGCGGATGCAATCACAAGGAATGCAAATTTAGCGAATGGTTTAGTGAAATAAATACGCAGTGTTGCCACTTTCTTGTTAAACCTCAGTTCAGAGCTTATTTTAAGATTTCACTAATGTTATTTATGTATAATTCTATGTCTCACCATCTGACTCCATCTGGCGGCCAAGATATTGGAAACTATAGACTTTATACCCTGCTTGCTCGGGTACCGTAAAGCTGGAAAAGCAACATTTGCCAACCTTGGTGTTGACATCCAGCGATTTTTCTTGCTGTTGTTGATGGTGGCACCCGCCGTACAGGAGCATTCGACTAGATCATTTAGCTCACTTTGGATATCCGAGAACCGTTGCACAAATAGAGCCACATAATCAACCAAATCAAAGTCGTTTATGATTTCGATGAGAAACATTAGCGGTGAAGTACACATCTTTGCCTTACACCTACAACTACCTGGTTATGATCGGACAAGGCTCCGTAAACGCCTGGTACTTCGCATTGATTAGATAAACGAACTCACTACGAGGTCCAGACTATCAAATACTTGTTTTCAATGAATACCAATTAGAAGAGATCTTGTAACTTCTTGACCTGCTCCTAGATTATGTGAAGCGTGAAAACATGATCCAAATAGAATATTCCAGTGCGGAGCGAGGAGGGATGCTGCCATAAGAAAGTCACGGCGATCTTATGTATCCGATTGAGGATAATTTATCACAGAACGTTGAAAACAATGCACAGTAATAGTATTTTTGCCAATTGTCGCACACAGTCAGCCTGTTTTCCGACTATAGGTGTTGAAAACTATCAAGGTTTGTGCGAAGTTCAGAATAGAACCCCTCCGAGTTTTCACCGATGCAGCTTCATCCCAAATGGAGGAAGATTCGTTCCGCTTCGCAAGCTGAATGGCGATAAAATGATTATAGGCCATTATGGCTATTATCGCCTCTGCCTTTATTTTCGCAACCAGCCACACTAACGTACTGTCAAACACGGGATCCGCATTGTCGCATCTCACTTTGACGAGCTGATCGATGGAAAGACCGACGGACCGGAACGACCGACGATTGTGCCAATACCAACAGATACAAAATGTTATTGCATATAATTTGAAGCCATCAATAATAAGCGGTCCGAGAGGTGTACGGAAATTGTTTTAAATGGTTCATCGAGCGATCGACATTGATGTTTGCCCTTACCCTATCGACTATCGAGTGGTACTATGCGAAGCACGTTTCAATTATGGCGATTCTCAGCGACACTTTATCGGTGACCTTTTCCGGTGAACTATGGCTGGTAAGGGTGTACGGTATATCGATTTGAGAAGCATTTTAAAATGTTCATCCTATACTTTAACATAGGAGCTGTCAGATTTATCACCACTCGATGCCTACTTCTTTTTTCAGCTTAGATTCGTCCATACGGTAGTAAATATCTCTTAAGATAGATGGCGCCATCGGGTTGTGAGACTAAGTACTTATCGGACGTAGTTCTGCGACAAAAATACGATCTTGTCTTGGACACCACCCCCTAACCTTTTTATAATTTCCCGGAATTCCAAAGCTAATTACATTTCGCTACGAAAAAATACAAATAAATGTACTAATTTCGTTCTGCAAATTCCGCGGAATTTTCAAGGGCACAAACACTTGGTTTCATTTCGTATCGAATCGAAAAAAAAAACTTATATCGCACACCCTTATGGCTAGTTGGTTTGTTTAAAAATGCCTGTGGCATATTCGACGATGTGCAAGCCAATTTTAGCAATTTACCGACGCGAACTTCAATTTCTTCATTAATCCAGCCCAAATTCAAGTTTCTGACAAGTCGTGCCCTGCCCACATCAATTACCGCTTAGTGCTGCCGGGTGGAAATATGTGATATGAATTTTAATTAAATCGAAGATTAATTGACGGTCATAATTTAAACTGGACCGCGTTCCGTTCCAACCTCCCTTCGCCGCGGTCGTAAATTGTACCGCAGGGAATGCCTATTCAACAATCGCGATTGTCCCTCTTCATACAGCACGCCCATGTTGATGTAGTTTCTACAGAAACGGTTAATTTTTACGGTTCTATTGTTGCTTGGGAGACAACTCCCCACACAGTGCTCCGGAGGCGTTCAATGTGAGGAGGGGGCACATGTCACGTTTAGACTTCCGAATTCATTCCATTCGTTGGTCGGTAGTCAATTCTATGCAAAATGGATCGAGAGCCGGTTCAGGCTGACAAAAGTAATAAAATTGAACGAATTGAACTGCCCGAAGGTTCTTACAAATCAAATTGCAATTGACAGCTTTGGTTGCCGGCAATTGGTGATTGCATTTTGACTGGATTTGTAGGTATGTTTTATTCATTTTGCGTTGCGAAAAAATTACTTTACTTGAAATCATGACCGATTTTGCTAAACTTGGGTTAGTTTCATTTGAGAGTGAAGCACACTCCAATCTGTGCATCTTCCGAATCTAAATTTGAACTAAAATTAAGCCTAAGCTTTTAAGCTAAATAATCATTATCATACAATTTCCATTCTTGTTGTAATCACTAGTAAATTTATCATCCGTGTATAATACGGTTGTGCTGTTCGAAAATATTTCAACTATACATAACCATAAACAAAGTATCCCGAATAGGATCATGATTTTCAACAGAAAATAAATTCTGTCGTATATCGAATAACAAAATTAATTATTTATCTTATCTAGAGTAGATTTTCAATAGGTCGTAAGAAACAATGTAAACATAAATGATGTATTTGTCACGGAATGATAGCTTGGGTACTCCTCGATATGAATTATACACAACATAATGTGTATTGCAGCCAATTGCTCGTGTATATTATCTAATCTAACCTAATCTCACACTAACATCCTGTAAAATGATGGTTTCTTAAATACATCATTTTTCTTGTCATCAGCCAGGCCAACTGCGTAGTATGTGCCGCAGAGAGGATTCCAAGAAATAGATCTAAAATCGCTCTACTACTCTGAATCAAGGGAAGGAAGAAAACGTGGACCTCCCGTACCAAACGCTTCCATGTAGAGTTATACAGTGTGATAATTTGTACTTTATCGTTGGGAGCATAGATGCTAGAAAGATTAGTTTATGCTCCTTTTGCTGGTGGGTGGACTTTTGGCATTTGAACCAAAAGCCTGGCAATAATTGCCAAGGTTATAGCGCCTTATCTCGCTTAGGTGGACTAAAACTTACGACGATAGATAAATGCGAAGCTGAAAATAGCTTAAAAAATATTGTGAAGGGATGTTTTTTTTTTTTACGAATTCATTTATTTGTACAGGCTCAATCGAATCAACTTTACAGAGCCAAGTTTTCATGTTTATATACATCAGTTATCTTAGAACTAAGGTTAAGGGGATAGAACCGATTACTCGCGGTCGTCTCGAGGTTAATAGGAATAACAATTTTAAGGATGGGAAAATTGGGGTGGAAATTTTGAACAAAGCATAAGGAACAATGGTTTTCTTATATCTAGAACTTCAAATTACATTTTTTTAATTGAACGTTTTTAATTAAAAAAAAAAAAAAAGGATAACTCACTCACACACACAATCACACTCACACACACACACAACCACACTCACACACTGGCGCACACATTCCTCACAAATTTAACCTAAACAAGTAAGTTAATCAAATTACAATCTAAGACTAATGTTAGTCAAAAACACATAAATGAGTTTCATAAACTCCAGATCGCGCGCAGCCAAAATATCTCGAATCGGTACATTGGGTTGTCTACCTCGAGCCCGAAGGGAATCATACAGCCCAGATCTGACTCCACGATGCTCAGCACAAAACCAAATAACGTGATCTGCGTCCTGGTAACCTTGTCCGCATTCACAGAGATTGCTGTCTCCCAGCCCAACACGGAACAAATGAGCGTTTAAAGAATAATGATTGGACATGAGGCGAGACATCACACGAATGAAGTCTCGACCCACATCCAATCCCTGAACCAACATTTCTTAGACACCTTGGAGTGATAGAATGTAGCCATCGCCCCAAGTCTCCTCTACTCCATTTATACTGCCAGCTATAGAGTGATATCTGACGAAAAATATGGAAAAATTCGTTGAAGGCGATTTGTCGATCATAAATATCGCCTTCCATAGCGCCCACCTTTGCAAGCGAGTCCGCTTTCTCATTGTCAGGAATCGAACAATGAGAAGGGACCCACAAAGGTGATAATAAAGAACGTGAAGATAAAGCACTTAGAAGACCTCGTATTTTCATAAGAAAATAGGAGGTGTGCTTTACCGGCCTCAAGGAGCGAATAGCCTCTATAGAACTAAGACTATCCGTGAAAATGAAGTATTGATCCGGTGTAAAAGAGGCAACAGTTTCTAAAGAAAAATAAATTGCTGCCAATTCCGCGACAAAAACAGAACAAGGTGCTTGAAGTTTACGAGCGACGCTATAATTTTCATTGTATACACCAAAGCCAGCGGAGTCTTCTATCAAAGACCCGTCTGTGAAAAACGTTTTGGTGGAATCAACTAGGCCAAACTTTGCAGCAAATATCACCGGAGCAATCATAGGACGATGATGCTCTGGGATTCCATGAAGCTCCTGTTTCATGGATAAATCAAAATGAACCGAATTTCCGAAGTCGGAGAAGCAAACACAATTGGGAATATTAAGCGAAGGGCTGACATCCTGTGTTATGTACAAATGATACAAGCTCATGAAGCGGGTTTGAGGATTCAACTCTAGGAGCTTCTCAAAATTTTCGATCACCTGGGGTTCATAACTTCACACCTGGTGAGGAGCCGGAGAGATAACTCTGTAAACCGATCTGAGAGTGGCAACATGCCAGCCAGCACTTCAAGACTCATGGTGTGAGTCGAGTGCATGCAACCTAACGCGATACGAAGACATCGATACTGAATACGTTCCAGTTTAATGATGTGCGACCGAGCCGCTGACTGAAAACAAAAACTACCGTATTCCATAACCGACAAAATCGTTGTCCGGTACAACGTTAGAAGATCTTGCGGATGCGCTCCCCACCAGGTCCCGGTAATTGTGCAGAAAAATTGACCCTTTGCTGGCATTTTCGCTTCAGGTACTCAATGTGAGATCTCCAGGTGCACTTTGAATCGAACCAGACCCCAAGATATTTAAATGACATGGAATGAGTTATCGGTGTACCCAAAATTTGAAGTTTCGGTTGTGCAGGGTTATGCTTCCTAGAAAAAAACTACCAACTCAGTTTTCTCCGTAGAGAATTCGATACCTAGCTCTAGAGCCCAAGTAGACAAATTGTCTAAGGTATCCTGCAAGGGTCCTTGTAGATCGACCCCATTGGGTCCCGTGACAGACACTACGCCGTCATCTGCAAGTTGTCTCAACGTACAGTTGTCACCTAGACAACCGTCAATGTCTTTGACATAAAAATTATATAAAAGAGGGCTTAAACATGATCCCTGGGGGAGACCCATGTAGGTAAATCGAAAAGCTGTAGAGTTTCCATGAGAAAAGCTCATATGTTTCTCTGACAGCAAATTGTACAAAAAATTGTTCATTAATGGTGAAAAACCACAAGCATGGAGTTTATCTGAGAGAACTTCAACAGATACTGAATCAAAAGCCCCTTGATATCCAAGAATACAGAAGCCATTTGCTCTTTTTAGCAAAAGCTAACTGAATATCTGTGGAAAGCAACGCGAGACAGTCGTTCGTTCCCTTACCCCTACGGAAACCATATTGAGTATCTGAAAGCAGGTTATCTCGTCTCAACCCATTTGTCCAGACGGAAAGGATCATTTTCTCCAACAACTTGCGAATGCAAGATAACATCGCGATGGGTCGATAGGAGTTGTGGTCGGACGCGGGTTTACCAGGTTTTTGAATGGCAATAACTCTCACCCGTCTCCAATCATCCGGTACAATGTTGAGTTCCAGACACTGATTAAACAAGTTCAACATGCGCCTCTTCGCGACGTCTGGGAGGTTCTTGAGCAAGTTGAACTTGATCCTGTCAGCTCCTGGAGCCGTATTGCCACACGAAAGGAGTGCGAGAGAGAGTTCTACCATTGAAAAGGGTTGGCTAATCTCATCTTTTTTTTTTTTTTTTTTTTTTTTCTTTATTAAAGAGACTTTTAGCCTCCTGGGCTAGTTCGTCTCTTGAGCTAATCTCATCTATCGAATTCGTTGTTTCGCGAGGAAACATTTGTGCTGGCACAGAATCTGGACAAACTTTTCGCGCGAACTTGAGGATCCATTGGTCCGAGTACTCCTCGTTCTCGTTGTTCGTAATTCTGTTACGCAATCTTCGCGCCGTAGTCCAAAGGGTACTCATCGACGTTTCGCGCGATAATCCGTCCACGAATTGTCGCCAGTAACCGCCAGTAACGGCCTTGATGAGGCTCTTAAATTCTCGTTCGAGAGCCGTGTACCTTTCAAAGTGCTCAGGTGTTCCACGTCTACGAAAAACTTTGAACACGTCAGACTTTTTGCGGTAAACCTCGGTGCATTGCTGATCCCACCATGGGGAAGGAGGTTTCCTGCGAAATGACGTCCCTGGAACTGGTCGAGTTTGAGCTGCAGCGCTTTCCAAAATCAGGTTGAGAGGAAGTTATATTCCTCCAGCGGTGGAAGCCCTTCTACCGTTGATAAGGCTTCATCTACTGCTGTCTTGAACCTTGTCCAATCTATATTACGAGTTAGATCATACGTGACGTTGATGGATGCCGGTGGAGTGAGCCCGGTGGCAACCGAAATTTTTATAGGCAAATGATCACTACCGTGGGGATCCTGGATCACATTCCACGTGCAGTCCAACGATAATGAATTTGAGCAAAGTGTGAGGTCTAACCTACTACCAAGTGAGGATGGACCAGCCAAGCGTGTAACTTCTCCATTGTTGAGAACTGTCATATTGAAGTTGTCACAAAGGTCATATATCAAAGAAGACCGGTTGTCATCGTACACGTTCTCCCAGCCTGTACCGTGAGAGTTAAAATCTCCCATGACCAACCGCGGAGCAGGCAGAACCGAACAAATATCTGAAAGTTGTTTTCGGTTAATTGGTGCTCTAGGAGGAATGTACACAGAAGCAATGCAAAGGCTTTTATTTTTAATAACAGCCTGACATGCGACAACTTCAATACCTGAATTGGAGGAAAATTCACTCTATAGAAGGAGTAGCACTTTTTGATCCCCAAAAGTACTCCTCCTCCACGTGAATCCTCACGATCAAGCCGAATAATGTTGAAATCGTTAATCGGAAGATCGATTTCGGCTGAAAGCCATGTTTCACAAAGAGCAAATGCATCACAACCGATATTGTGAGCTAAAATTTGAATGATTCCAATTTAGGAATAAGACTTCGACAATTCCACTGCAGAACAGTGATCAAATCCCCGACCTCTTTTGGCGAATTATCCATCGAAGGAAATGATAGCTGCAAGGATGGGCCACTTTAATGTTAGTTTCTTCAAAAAGTTTTCACAGTGGGAAGCATTGCCATAACAATGCTTTTAAGAGGGTCAGACATTTCGAGGTACTTCAAAATACCTTCCACAATATCATCGAACGAGAACAGCCCAGATGAAGGGGGGCTTCTGTTCTTAAAATCGGGGCATCAGGGGATTTAGATGTCCCCGGAAGAGATGGGAAATCCTGTGTGTAGTTGGCACTACGAAAACCAGGAGGATTCGGAATATCCTTCTTTCTCTGCTCTTTGAATTGGGCATGTTTATTTGAGGCTTCTGTTCAGCTGCTTTCCACAGCTCGGATGCGTCTTCGCTTCCGTGGAGCACCTTCTGGAAAACTAAAAGATGCCCCCTCCTCGACCAAATCCGAATCAGACTCGTCATCTGAGAGAGGAGCGAAAGGATTTGTATTGGTATCGGGTGGCGAAGCTTTCTTAAGCATTTCTGCAAAGATTGCTTCGAACGTTGTTTTAGCGAACGTTCTAATTTTTCCCCGCGTTGTTTATACGCCGGGCACGACGAGAGAGCGTGAGGAGGGTTCCCTTGCAGAAAACACATTTTAGTGTGTTATCTGCACAGGGGCCAGCCTCATGTTTCTCCCTGCAAGTTGAGCAGCGTGTCTTATTGCCGCAATGGGAGGCCGTATGCCCCATCTGCTGGCAGTTTTGGCAAATCATTACCCGGGGTACAAATAACCGCACAGGTAGCCGAAGTTTGTCCAGTTCTAAAAAGTGAGGAAGGGCAGAGCCAGAAAAGGTTACCCGAAACGAGTCTGTGGGGTAACTTTTTTCTTACCCTCGCTGTGCGATATTTTAACTAATTTTGTCACTTCCAGTATCTGAACTGGGGGAGCAGAGGGTTCTTGAATCGGCCAACCGCCCGCTTCTTCAAAATTTCAGGGCACAGACTCGCCTCTGTGACCACTCCTACAATCTCCACATCACGAGCTGGAATATAAACTCGATATTCGAGTGTAAAATGCTGGGAAGCAGCAATCTCATTAGCCTGTTTCAGGTTAGAGACGACAACACGGAGTTTATTAAATTTTACTTTCGTGATCTCTGTCACGGCTGAAAATCGCTTCGTCAGATCAGTAGTGATTTGATACACATTCAAAGGTTTCATTTTGGGCTGAAAGTAGACAACCCATGGACCGACCGAGTCAATTGGATACGATCGCGGTCGGAAATTTGTTTGTGCCACCCCATCATCGGGTGGCAAAGGCTCTTTTTCATACAAACCGTCCATGTCGAAGAAACCTCTTCCACATGCACGATTTGCCTTACTTGCCAACAATTTAAATCACACACAGACACAAACAAGGAACACACAAATTAAAGCTAAACTCTAGTGGAATGAGGGACGGGGGAAAAAAACTTAACTAATATTACTGATCTTTTGCTGCTGCTGCTGCTGCTGCTGCTGCTGCTGCTGCTGCTGCTGCTGCTGCTGCTACTGCTGCTGACGCACCGTATGCGCGAACGTCGCACTTCTATGCGGGGAGCGGGGCGCTGAAACGATCGCCTTCGGGTGCACTCGCTCAACGCTGTCGGATGACCGTTGGCGGTGTAGTAGTGTATCGCTGGTTAGCGTCACCACGCGGAGATGAAGCGAAAATAAGCGGGAAGATAATTCGCCAGCAAGCACTGCTTGATTTTCCTATTTCACTGGAAAACCACACTGCCTTCTTAGAAAAAAAGACTCACTTTTGCTCTACTCACTGAGGTGAGTATATTTGGGAAAAAAAAACTAGTTATTTCCAAGGTTAGCACTCGAATAAATCTTCCAAATAACGGAGCGCTGGATCGAACGAACTTTCTTCTTTCGCTGAACGAAGTGGGGTGTGAAGGGATGTTATAATATAATATATATTGTGGTCCTGCTGCAATTGTAAATGGACTTGCATTATCATTGCCATGAAGGAAAAAAAAATTCACGCAATAATCGGAAATTCCATGGATAATCCAAAATTATACACCGTATAAGAAGTACTTACATTTTTCGTGGTAGGGTAAAATTACATTGCGTTGGTGGGACTACCTCCTAAGGTATAGCTCACGAGGTACAGCGTTTCTTACTCAGCCACTGGTGGACAGACGCTCGGTTTGCACCTTCTCAATCTAGCTGAAGTCAGAAGGACAACAGTGCCCAGGCTGCACTACCAGTTAAGTACGCAACCCTTGGCTGGCGGTCTTTGTCATCTGTTAACCCGTGGAAGCATGAGGTAGGAACTTGTGAGGACCAGAGCTATGTTGCGGGGACGCACGCTCCATCACAGTTGTCGACTCACCATTTTGCAGCCCAGCAAATTGCATCAATTTCTTGGATTGTATGCATCCTTACGCTATTGTTTCATATTTTTAAAGTGACACTAAAGCTTGAAGCATTTGCATAGATGACACAATTTTCTATAGTTTCCCCCCCGACCCCCCCCCCCCACTAAAATGTTTAATTTGCATATTTTCAGTATAATATATTACGAAAGGATGGATTGTGGCCTGTTGCACGTTCCAATGGTGTGATTGAACTTCATCCTGCAAAATGAAGCTGTAATTGTCAGAAAAGTCACAAATAGCTAAAAATTCACCATCTTGCAAGTTTTGTTTTGTAGTTTTCAAAAAATTGGATTGTTCGGTTTTTACAAAATCATGCGGAATCAAACTTTCTAATTTTGAGCTGAAAAATGAAACAAACTCATCGGTTTGCTTTACAATAGTTTCTAAATCACATCTGTCAGTGGTAACCCATTGTTCGAATGAAAGCTTTTCATCAAAGTTTTCTTCCAGTTGTTTATTTGTCTTCTAAAACTGAGGTATCTGGGCATTTTTTACATCTTCGTAGATGGCAATGAGTTGTCTTATTTTCGCAAAGTAATCTATTCGTTAATGTTTTTAGATCATTCAAGACATTGTATTTTTTTAAGCTATGTAGAATTAAATTGACATTTTCATGCGTAGTGCAAACGCAAACATTATGTGTTCCTGTGATAATCAATAGTTTACATTGCCTTGGCCGGAGGCTTGCAAATGATGAAAACCCTATTTTTACATTGACGTACATTTCATTAAAGCGATTAAAAGCTTCTCTCAATGTCATCATTAACAATCTTTTCTGAACAGCTAATCTCTTATTTCCTGTCTTTACGCTAACAAAATCTCTTTGGCCTGGCATTGCACGGCTTATATCATCGTACTCAAAAAAATTCAAAACCAGTTCTTTTGTTTCATTACTCAAAGCTTTTCAAGAGCTTGAACCTTGAGATGAATCAAATACATTATCTCTTTCCTTTCTTGCATCTGATGCCATATTTCTACTCGTTTCAAATTCGTCTACAATTTTTTGTACTGACCATGATTTTGGTAACAATGATAAAATTAATAGTTTTTCTTGCCTTGTGGCTGAATTTAAAAATATCATTTTCATATTTTCTATGACTTCATCAAACTCGTTTACTTTTTCTGTTTCAGCGTCTAATTTAAAAAGATTTCTTCGTACACCTTCGACGATTTCAGCGCACTTTTTTTCAGGATAGTGAACATTTTTAACCTTACCTAAATCTATAGGCGAAACACGAATAGCTGCTATTCCTCGGTTGAATATTTCGACGTCTACAGGCATCGTGAAGTCTTCATTTGATTGAATTGTGCTTAGCGTTGACGCTGATGGTATCGTGACCAAACTTTCATAGCTTTGCGAATCAGGTACATCAGGTATGGTCTGAACAGTTGGCATCCTTGAGCCGCCGGCTACGCTTTGTTCTTCGTTTTGGGTGAGGTGAGCTCTTGAATCAATATGTAGACGGCAAGACGAACAAATACGAAAATCCTTGGTGTTGAGTGTGGATACCTTGGAAAATCCAATTGATTTTAGTTTTTGGATGATACCATCCGTGAGATATCGCAGCTCTTTCGAACACTGAATGTCTTTGAATGGGCGAATACATTTTATTTTACTCATTTTGTAATCTGTAACATAGACAATATTTTCCAATTGTTAGTTTTGTACGAAAATATCACAAAACATATAATTAAAATGTGTATTTAAAACTTACCTTTGCACCAAAACGTGTTACACTTTCCTTTACAATTATATACAATTCCAATCTTTCCGAAAAAATACTTTTGAAACTGAAAAAACACGGAGTACATCCGAAAAGGGCCAAAACTTATTAAGTTATCAAAAAATCAATATTGAATCAGTAATATCTTCTAAACGGTGCATCTTAGAAAAATGTTACCGAAGTACTTTTTGCTTGCAAATTTGATGTACTTTCATAAAATTAGGATGACAAACTTTTTTGACTTTTTTTAATAGCTTTTTTGAAAATTGTAATTTTTTTTAAATTTTTTTTTTCATTGTAACCTATTTTTCTCCAGAACAACTCACTGTGCACTAGATAGCATTTTAAATCAGCTATAACATAAGAATAATTAAAAAAATATTGATAGGTCACTCTTAAGGGAAAATCTATATTTTAGTTCAAAACACAAAAACCAAACTTTTTTTTTACCGTGCATATTTTCTCCATATAGCACTAACAATTGTCTAAAATTTCGCCGAAGACACCAAACCAATCGGACAAACCGTTTCCGAGATACAATTTTTTTAAGATATCATGTGCATTTTTCATTGGCCCTTCTCATAAGTAAGGCTAGATTCAAAATGGCGAACCAAGTATGCAAAACGGCGTTTTTCTTCCCCAAAAACGTGTATGCAAGGTTTCATGCAAATCAAAAAATATGAAAATTACTCGTTGCTGAAATGATATGGAACCGCTCTTCATGCGTTACTGTAGAGAGCAGTACACTCGATTGCGTGTATTGCTCTCTACAGTAACGCATGAAGTGTTTGCATTCGTTCGGTATAAGGTATAACGGAATAACATAGAGGCGTAACAAGCATTACTGACAGAGTTGCCAATATTATCTCTTGGCACCACACAGTTCTCAGAAAAATGCACATTGCGGAGTCTCGCAAGCGGAAGTGTATGGATATCGAGAAACAACAAAAAACCCCATAATAATTGCAAAGAGTTGGATTTTAAGAGTTGATAGATTATACAACTTCTAATACCCAAATACTCAAATTATCTAGTTCAATAATTTTCAACCATATGTGTTTGAACAGATATGGTTTTTTATGTTTCAACCATAAAAAAAAACGTATTTGTTCGGGACCTACTGGTCTTAGTACGTTCACACTACTGCTTATATTACGTGATATAGAGTATCTTGATATCCCCAAGCAACAATTCAAATGCAAATTGGTTTTATTTATGTTTTATGGTAGTTTTATCAAAGCATTATGGAGATCATCTGGTTTTATCAGGGCATTTTCCAAGTTAAGGTGGTTTTAATTGATTAACAGTTCTTAAGAGTGATTAAAGAACACTTGAAGAAACCTCCATAAAACTACATCATGTATAAGTGTAATTCACCTTATAAGTAATTTTATAAGATACTTGAGTCCCCTCTCAAGACATCGTTTTGTAACTTTCATAAAACCTGATAAAAGTTTTGAGAAGGTTTTATGACATTCTTCTTCAAGGTGAATGTATCTTGCAAATGCTGCCATAAAACGCTCTTAGAACCATTTGGTTTCGAATAAGAGCACATACTCTTGAGAAAGAACATAATGTGAAAAATAAACAAACTGGACAATGGACGCCCATAGGTGAAAGAAAATATAAAATAGTGGATCGTTCAAGCGGAAATTCAATAAAAACCTATCCAATATATTGAATACTTCTTCACATCAGCCACCAACGACCTTTTTTTTCCATCGATAGATTTCATTGGAATCGTAGCCTACTGAGACTAACTTATCAGAAGGGTCTATGCGTTATGCGTCCTATTTTTTGTAACGAATCAAATTAAATGATGCAATGTGTCGCCAGTTGTAAACCGAGAATCATAACTCATGATTATTGATTTTATGCCAGTTGTGCAAGTTAAACCTAACGTCCCAGGCAGTGTTATCGTATGTCCACCACCGTTAGGTGGAGGAAGTGGTGCGTTGGAATTGCTCAGTGATCTACTACACAGCGCACTTCATCCGACGTTAGGTTTATAAACCTATAGCTATAGCATATAGATCAAGAGGAAACATCATTTTTTACTCAACTGATGTTTCCGCCTTCCAGGCAATATTTATTATCTGTTATTCTTCCCAAAACCATTGTTAGCATATTCAAGTTAAATTTTCTTTTTGTTTTTTTTTGTCGACTAACGCTGGTGATGAAAAATTTTAAATTATAAGCTGTTATTATGACTAAGAACAACAATTATGCATAGGCACTTTTGATTTGCACCGTCACGTTTTCTTTGTGTATGATGTGCCTTTTTCACGCTGATTTTATGGCTATCTTACGAGAGACTTGTTTACCTTGAGCAATTCAAACAAGTTTTATTCAAGCGTAACTCATCTTTTTCAAGAGTACAACAAATAAAGATAAACTTATCGCACTCCTCAAAAAATCTTGTTGGTCTTGTGTAAGAAATATAGGTTTTATTTGCGTTTTTTGTTAGTTTTAGATAAAACCATTGTAAAAATGGCGAGCGTGGCTATTCTGGATTCCCTCGGAACGGTAGCCATTTTCATAAGACTGCAACAAAACTCTAATTTTTCCAATGGTACGAACAAACAATGCTGTTTAAAATTCATTTTGAAACATAAAATGGATTGTAGACACAATTTATTCAAGATCTAACAATTTATCAGCCTTGTCACTTAATTGTTGAATTTTCAATTGTTTTTTTTTATTTTTTAAATAAGTCAATGTTCTAGCAATAATTCAGAGGCGCGTTAAAATTTTCGAACTTTTATGTTATAATACACCAATAAACTGAATGTCGTATGAAGAATTCATCAATGGCAGGCAAAAAACAGATGCATTTATGGTCGATTTGACAATTAATTTACATACGTATCTGCTTTGGAAGAGAATTATAGTAGCTTTCACTCAACCATAAACATAAAAAATCGCCATTCAGCAGAACGAATCGAAGAATGGAATCTTCGAAGCATATTTGTGACGGACTGGAAGTGTTCTTAAAGAGGAAAATCATAAAACTATTATAACTTGTGGTAGTTTTATCATAGTTTTAAGTATGTCTTGAATGTCATTACAAGTATGTACCAATAAAACTATCAAGTTTTAAGCGAACCTTGGGAAATAGTCTTGAGAACCTTCTGTAGTATGGGCCTTTTGGAACTTAAGAGGGTTTTATGACTGTTTTATCGATGTTATGTAGAATATCTAGTTTTATGCGTGGTTTTATCAAATGAGTCTTGAAAATTTCTTCAAGTGTACCTTAAAATTGAATTTGTTACTTGGGATCAGCATCTATACAGTGATTCAATTTCATATTCGTACACTAGTAGCGAATTTAAACAACTCTCTCTCATTCATGTTTTCAATATTATTATTTCGAGGTTATGCGTCTATGTAATAGTGTGGTCTTTACCATTCATCAGTACTATTTCATAACTGTCAAATTGTCTTTAATGTGCGGATGCGCGTTGATTTATCTTGTAAACACTGAAAATATACACAAAACCGTATTCGTACAGCCGTGGTTTTCGGTAAAGTGCTCCAATTTATCAGCGGTTTTCATTGTTGGTTGACCTTTGTTAGGTAAATACATGCTGTAAGTACGGAACGGAGCTGATTTACATAGTGATTTTTGTTATGTTTGTAGTTTACGGCCACAATGGCGAGGAAAGGCAAACATACCGCTATTGTAGAGCGAGAGCTCGTCATCACGCACCACAAAGACGGAAAATCCTCCAAGAAATATCAAACTTGGTGAAAAGACCAAGATCAACCGTCCAGTACATCATAAAACGATTTTTAGAGGAGAAAAGGATCGTCGATGCACCAAGAAATGTGAACAGAAAAAACTGACACCGCAAGATGAACGCTTTGTGATGAGAAAAATTAGAGAAAATCCGAAATCTTCTGCGAAACATCACGAAAGAACTTAATCAGCAAAATAAAGTGAAGGTTTGCCCGGAAACAGTCCGTAATGTGCTAAGAAGGAACAACTTTAATGCAAGGGTGCTCTAGGAAGAAACCGTTCATCAGCCAGAAAAATAAAAAAACTTCGATTTGACTTTGCTAAACAGCACGAAAACACCCCAACATCTTATTGGGAAGATGTTGTATTCGTAGATGAGTCGAAATTCAACATATTTGGCTCAGATGGTCGAAGGTCTCGTTTGGCGGAAGCTGAATGATGAGCTGAATGTGAAAAATCTAAAAGCAACGGTTAAACATGGTGGAGGTGGGGTGATGGTATGGGGGTGTATGTCTGCTAAAGGTGTAGGCAATTTGGTTTTTATCGATGGTAATATGGATCAAAATGTTTACTTGAAAATTTTGAAGCAGAATTTGAAACAAAGTGCCTGTAAAATGGGGTTAGATCAAGGGTACAAGTTTTACCACGACAATGACCCAAAACACAAAGCACTTAAAGTTCGTACGTGGTTACTTTACAATTGCTCAAAAGTTATCGATACTCCGCCCCAATCTCCTGACATCAATCCCATTGAAAATCTTTGGGAATATTTGGATAAACAAGGGAGAAACCATCATATTTCGAACAAAAATGATCTTAAGAAGTGCTTGATGGAAGAATGGACAAACATTCCTCCCGAATACACCAAAAAACTCGTTGACAGCATCCCAAAACGGTTAAAAGCTGTTATAACGAGCAAGAGTTACCATACAAAGTATTAAATCTTAAAATTGATTACAATCTCCAAAGTCGCGTAAATATTAATAATACTGTACGAATTTGAATTTGCCCGAATTTTGGCATATGTTTCTAACTTTAATCATTTTAAGTGGAATGATAGTTATTTTTTCAAAAACGAATTATATGTATTAAAACTCACATTTCGTACTTTAAATATATGTAAATAAAGTTTCATAAAATCTACTCGTTTTCCTTCATATCGAAGGTCAGACTGGTGTTGCCGACGACACGTTTCAGATGGGTTTTGGCCGACTTCACGGCCGCCTCCCACAAGCCACCAAACTCAGGTGCGTCTGGTGGGATGAAATGCCACTCGATCTCATGGTTGTGGCAGAACGATGCGATGGTCTCAACGGTTTGCTGGTTACGAAACTGCTGGTAAAGGTGGTTCAACTCGTGGTTAGCTCCATGAAAATTGGTAGCGTTATCCGAATGGATTTCGTGGACCATTCCACGGCGTGCGATAAAACGTCGAAGGGATGCCATAAAAGCATCGGTGCTCAAATCGGATACGCCTTCCAAGTGGACGGCTTTAGTGGCCATGCAAACATAGACGGCCACGTACGATTTCACCAGAGTTGGTCGGCGTGTTCCTTGCTTTGTCCAGAAAGGCCCAGCGTAATCCACACCGGTCACGGCAAATGGGGGCGACGGCACTACTCTCGATGCTGGCAGGTTTCCCATCAATTGGTTGGGTGTTGTTGGATTGGTCCGGAAGCATCTCACGCACCGACGTGTGATTAACCGGATGGTGGATCGAGCGTTCAGTAGCCAGTACCGTTGTCTCATGGCATTTATCAGGCCCGTTTGCCCAACGTGGAGAAGCTCAACGTGCATCTGTTGAATCAGTAGTCGTACCACCGGATCCTTATCCGGCAGGATGATTGGATGACGGCTCTCGAAGGGTAACTGCGATCGGTCCAACCGACCACCTACTCGAAGCAATCCGTCGTGGTAAATCGGTCGGAGGTTTCCGAGTCTCTTGCAGGGCTCGTTAGCCCGAACTCGCTTGATCTCGTCGACGAAATGTACATGCTGCACAACATGCAAGATGGCTTCAGTTGAACGGCGTAGTTCACGGACAGTCAAATGAGGGCTTCGCTCACGTTCGGACGGATTCCTTTTGCGGCAGTTGGTTACGAATCGCAGGACATAACCCACAACTCGTTGAACCTTGCGGAAATTGCTAAACTTGTGGAAAAACGATATAAGGTCCATACTCACATCGGGTACAGCTACCAGGGATTTAAGTTCCGGAAGCTCGTCGTCTGGAACTTCGGCGGGGGTATCTGCGTCGTAATTTACACTCTGGAGGAATTCAGGCCCATTCCACCAAAGGCTGTTGTTCTTCAGGGACTCAGCAAGTTGGCCGCGGGAAACGATGTCGGCTGGATTACTTTGGGACCGGATATACTCCCATCGATATTCACCGGTAAGTTCTTGAATTACAGCGATTCGATTTCGGACGAACAACTGCAGCTGGTTGAGGGGTTTCTTAATCCATGCTAGCACGATCGTACTGTCGCACCACAGCACAATGCTCCGGAACGACATATCCATGGCTGGAAATACCTTCTGCACCAACCGGGTTAATAGCAGAGCTGCGCACAGCTCCTTCCGTGGGATGGAGAGCTCTTTAAGTGGGGCCAACTTCGATTTGCTCGTAAGGAGACGGAGCTTCGCAGAACCGTCGACAAAGATGCTTCGCAGATAAATGCAGGCTCCGTACGCCTTGTTGGAGGCATCCGAAAAGCCGTGCAGCTCGTATGTGACCACGTTGTCGAATGTCACACGCCTTGGAATTTCGATTTCGTGAAGATGCGACAAAGAAACTTGGAGTTCTTGCCACTGTTGTGCTGTATCGTCGTCTACCGGATCGTCCCAACCGGTCTTCAGATGCCACAACCTCTGCGCCAAGAGCTTCGCCAGCACAATAACAGATGAAACCAATCCCAATGGGTCGAAAAACTTCGCGATCTCCGAGTACATCATCCTTTTCGTGGGTCGTTGGGACGTTGTTGGATTTGGACGATAGGCGATGAGCATCGCGTCAGCTGATGGATCCCAAACTACTGCCAAGCACTCGAATGGCCTCATTCACTCCATGCTCTTCTAACGTGACCTTCTTCTCTTGTTCTTCTACGGGGATATGCTCTAGGAATTCTTGCGAGTTTGAGCACCACTTGTGTATGGGAAAACCTCCACGTCCAAGGAGTTGCTTCAGTTGTTGTTGCGCATCGATGGCGGCTTCCACCGAGTCAGCACCAGAGAGTACATCGTCCATGTACGTTTCTTCCTTCACTATGCGAGCGGCGACAGGAAAGTCCTTTCCATCTTCTTCTGCGAGCTGCACCAAACACCGCGTTGCTTGGTACGGTGCCGATGCTGTGCCGTAGGTAACGGTACAAAGTTCCAGAACTCGGATGGGTAAAGATGGGTGCTCTCTCCAAAATATTCGCAGGAACCGGCGATCCGAAGGGGCTTCGAGTATTTGGCGATACATTTTGGAAATGTCTCCTGTGAACGCAACCTTGAATTTCCGAAACCGTAGCGTAATGTGATGCACGTCGTTCTGCACTACCGGACCAACTTGCAGTACATCATTCAGGGAAAGTTTCGATGGTGACGTCTTGGCGCTTGCGTCGAACACGACACGACATTTCGTGCTCGAGCTAGATGGACGCAAAACTGCGTGATGTGGCAAATAGTAGGCTTCTTGGGGGTTTGGATCTTCGGATTCTTTGATCTCGTGGCAATGGCCGAGGGCCTCGTACTCTCGGATGAAGTTCACGTACTGCGCCTGCAGTTCAAGATCACGGACCAGTCGCCTTTCTAATATCAGGAACCTCTTCAGCGCTAGGGGGCGGCAGTTGTCCAATTGCGAATGATTATTCTTGAACGGCAGTTTCACAATGAAGCGTCCAGTTTCGTCTCGCTGGTATGTGGAAAGGAAGTGTTCTTCGCATGCTGCTTCTTCGGCCGACAGCTTGGGAACGTCCGGTACCTCCTCAATCTGCCAGAATTGGTGCATTATTTCCTCGATTTCTCGAACGGATGTGTGGGAGTATTGAAGCGAAACATTCGATACGGGCGGGTCGATGATGACACCACCTACGATCCACCCCAAGTAGGTATCTCGCAACTGTGGAAGGCCTTCGGCTAAGCTCAACTTACCAGGTTTCAGGATGTCGAAAAAGAGCTCGCCACCGATCAGTATATCCACCTTATCGGGCGAGTGGAACTGGGGATCAGCTAGCGTAACCTCTTTAGGGATAGTCCAGTTGGAGATGTCGATCTGGGATGTCGGAATCGTACCGGTCACTTTTGGAGTAACCAGACACTCGATGCTTGCGTGGAAACTGGACACACGGGAACGAAATTTGACGACCACCTTTTCACGGGCTAGGGATCGCAGGGCGTTGATGCCAACGATTGGAACATTGGCTGGTTTCTTTGTGACACCAAGGCGGTTGGCCATCTCTTCCGTGGGATCCATTATCTAGAAGGACTCGGCACGGGTGTGGCTGATTTTGTTTATCGAGGACCTGAACTACTGCAGTTAATAGCAACACCGTCTTCGTGGATTGAACGAAATTCGACGAACAGGTTGTGGACACTGGCGGGTCCAAAGGGTTGGATATCTGCACCGCAGTCGGTTGACTCGGCACAGAAGGATCCAATGGCGGGCTTGCTATCGTCTCTGCAGGAATCGAAACGTTCGATGTGGTTCCTCGGCTGGGTGCTCCATCCTCGTGAAGCAATGTGTGGTGGCGGCGTTGACACTTGAGGCACGTCTTGTCGGAAGGGCATTGCTGGCATCGATGTCCTTTGCGTAGGCAGTTGAAGCAAATTCCAGCAGCTCGGATCTTATCAATTCTCTGGCCGGGGGTGAGGTTGGACAAGACCGAGCACTGGACGTTACGATGGGAACCGCCACAAATTTCACACACGCTCGTCGGTTGTGATGGGTTGGTCGATGCGGCGTGGCTCTTTTGAGGCTGAGTCTTCGATGGTGGAATGGCTTGCTTCGGTTTCGATGGTTTAGTTGGAAACGCTGTCTCACAATTCTCGAGGATTTGGCACCTCGACTTCAGGAAGGCGATGGTCGAACCGTATTTGGGAAGCTCTCCTTTCTTCTGCGTCCCTTCCCAGGATTTGCGGGTTGATTTGTCGAGTGCAGAGACAATCTGGTACACTACCATGTGCTCCGATATTCCAGTGATCTGTTGTTCGAGGAACTTCAGGCTCTCAACATGGTGAATAGCTTCGTTAAGCAGAGCTCTCAGTTCCTTATGGGACTCCGACGACATTTCTCGAAGGGAAAACAAACCACGGATGTGGGTTTCTACAAGCAGGCGCTTGTTTTCGTAGCGATCCTCCAAGATGGTCCAAGCTTGTTGGTAGTTTCCGTCCCTCAGTACGTTGGTATCCAGTACACCCGATGCATTTCCGATAAGCGCTTTATCGAGGTGGTACAGTTTAATGGCGTCTGTATCCCCCGAATGTGCCATCAGGTCTTGGAAGATGGCTTTGAATTTTGGCCACCCAGAGTAGTTGCCATCGAATGTCGGAATCGGTGCTCTGAGTGGCTGCTGTTGGATGACCACCGTCGGTGTGACACTCGGACCTGGCTGTGGTGCTGCATTATTTTTTGCCTCAAACAGCAGCTCTTCGACGGCATTCTACACGGTGTAGAAAATGTCCTCGAAGCTGGCATATTCCTCTTCCTGGTCGTCAATGGCTTCGTCTGGCACCTGTTCCAGCACCTTGTTGTGAATTCCACTATATTCGGCATACGTAGCGGACAGGCTCTTTGAGAGGACGGTCAGTTGTGCCAATCCAAGCGACTCGTCGTTGATGATTGTTCGTTGGATCCGGACTACTTTCTTTTTAGTTTGAGTCCGTTGGCGGTACAATCCCTGCAGCTGTTTGATGGTGATGTTATCCATTGAGACCACACTGTCACCGAATCCGTGGAAGGATGGAGAACTATGCGGTGGAGTTGCTTGGGGCACGATTTCTTGTTGCTCGTCATCGGTGTTTTGTTGTTGCTCGCCCACAGCGCTTTCTTGACGGCTGTCGTGGGGTGGCGAATGTTGCAACGGCATTTTCACTTTTTACTCACTACGCGTTGTTTTCACACGCACAAACTTGTTTTGATTTGTCAAACGTTTATAAACGCGCACTCACTAACACTGTTAATTTCTAGTTGCAGACGTAGCAGCAGGAGCAGAGCAGTTTTTCTCGGTTGCGTACAGCTTTCGCTCAACGGGAACGATTGCTATCGGCTTCACTTGGCGGGGTTGGCTTCGGGTAAGTTTTCACGGCGAAAACTTCTTCGGATTGGCTCGTGATCCGGTTCGGGATGGACCAGAAAATGTTCGCACTGGAACGGTCTGGCAGTCGGAGTGGACTGTATTCGGCAGGTTCGTATGGAGGTAGCAAGCGTCAATCTCAATCAACTCTTTAGAGCTCTGAAAAGAGCTGACTGACGTTGTTCCCAGCCACAGAGGGAAACAGTCGGGAATGATGAAAACAGCAGGTTACACCAAAACAACTCTTTATTTCTTTCTTCTTTTATTTACTGCTTCTGCTGCTGCTGCTAACGGGTGCGCGGTTGGGATAAAACTGATACTGTGCACGTTTTTTTACCGTTTAATTTAATCTTTATTTTTCAGTTCGTGTTTAAACATATGCGTTTTTAAGTGAGTTACAAATGAATGTTTTCAACCTTTAAGTTTCGTTTACATCGATGATGGTTGTTTGTTTTCAGGTGGCTTTGTGTGTTTGTCTGCTTGCATAGCAATGTAGTTTTGATTTGATAACCTACTTAACCTAATAATTTGATAATTTATAATTTGTCCTAGTCTGCTATCGCTCGGATGAGCGGGCTCTCGGAGTGACGGCAATTGTCCATGAGTGCATCGATAGACATTTCGATGCGGTCTTTAACTGTCCTGAATTCGGCGGCACGATGGAGCTCGCTGGTTCTCGTCCTGGGCGCGGCGTCGAGGATCAATCGGAGCAACCGATTTTGGACGACTTGTAGCTTCTGGATGTGGGTTTTTGCACAAGTTCCCCACACCGGCATGGCGTAGTTCATCACCGGGGCGATAATTGCCTTGAAGACGGCCAGTTTGTTCCGCTGCGATAGCCGGGACCGTCGACTTACCAACGGATAAAGCGCTTTCAGCAGACCGATGCATTTGTTCCGCAGTTTGTCAGTGTGAGCACGGTAGTTCCGTTTGCTGTCGATGGTGACCCCAAGGTATTGGACGTCATCCATCCAATCAACGGGGCATCCGTTTACCTGGATGAAGCAGTTGGGTGGAGGTAGAAGCTTCGGTGATGGTCTGTGTCTGAACAGGATAGCTTGACTTTTGCCTTCGTTCACTTTTATTTTCCAGCTGCTGAGGTACGTCACGTACGCTGTTACGCCTTGTTGCAACCTGGACCGGTAGTTCTTTGGCATTCGTCCGTTGGCCATGATTGCAGTGTCGTCCGCGTACTGCGCCAGGATGCAGCCAGCTGGAAGCTGGGGTACGTCTGAGGTGTACAGATTGTACAGGATGGGACCCAGAAGGCTACCTTGGGGCACACCGGCTGGGATCGGTTTGAGTGTGGACGATGCTCCTGCAAGCGATACTGTGAAGGAACGGTTGGTTAGATAGTTCCTTACCATCCTCGTCAGGTAGCTCGGGAAGTTCGCCTGTACCAACTTGTGGATCAAGCCGTCGTGCCAGACGTTGTCGAAGGCCTTCTCCACATCCAGAAGAACCATGGCCGTGTTGGTGGAAAGTGCGTTGTTGCGGTGGATGATATTTTCCACTCGGACCAGCTGGTGGACGGTAGAGTGACCCTGTCTGAAACCGAATTGCTCCGGTATTATGACGTGGTTCTCGTCGACGTGCAGCATCAGCCGCTGGAGGATGAGCCGCTCGAACAGTTTGCTGACAGCCGACAGCAACGTGATAGGCCGGTAGCTTGTAGGGGCAGTCGGGTCCTTTCCAGGTTTCAGGATAGGGATAACTTTCCCTACCTTCCACCTCGTCGGAAAATGGTCCAGCTGGAAGCATCTGCTGAAGATTCCCGCCAGAAACCGGAACGCCTTACCGGAAAGCTTCTTCAGCACCAGGTTGAAAATGCCGTCATTCCCGGGGGCCTTCATATTTTTGCCGCGTTTCACTGCAGCACGAACATCGTTCTCCGTCACGATGCTGACAAATGGAGCGGCGTCGACATGCTCATCGAGCCGGCGGATGGTTCGTTGGACGGTAGCTTCGTGGGGACTCGCCATGCTGGCACCGAGGTTGTGCGCTTCGACGAGCTTGTTGGCGATGGCGTTGGCCTTCTCCGACGGAGATACCAGAATGCTACCGGTGTTGTTCTTCAATGGTGGGACTGCTTTCGGCCTCTGCTTTAAAACTTTCGCCACCTTCCAGAATGGCCGGGAGTGGTCGCTCATTTGGGCGATGCTGCTGGCGAACTGCATGTTCCTGATGGTCGCCATTCGGTCCCTAATCAGGTGGCTGAGGATGGAGAGCTCTTCTTTCTTCATCAGGCATCCGGTTCGTTGGAATTGCCGGCGGACGGTGTTTCGCTGCTGGATAAGCTGCCGAGTGTAGGGGTCAATTGTGGTGTATTGCCGCCTCACCGGTACCCAGTGGATGCAGGCTTCCTCTGCGGCGTGTACGGCGTGCTCGAATACACCCATTTGATGGTCGATGGCTTCGACGGTGGATACGTCCGGGTTTTCGGGAAGACGAGAGTCTACCAGGCGGCTGAAAGCCACCCAGTTGACCCGATGGTAATTCCGTCTCATCGTCAGCGGGGCTGGTGTTGGATTGCAGTCCAATTCGCACACCACCGGGTAGTGGTCGGAGCTTAGCTCGTGATGTGTGACCGGCTTTGACAGTGCCAAGTCGGACAGAAACACATCCAAGGTGGAGGTTCTTCCAGCTGGGGATAAAAAGGTCGGATCGTCCGGAAAGTGAATGGCACACTTACCCAGGCTAAGGTAGTTAGCCAGAAGGTTGCCGTTTTTGTTGTCCGTATGGTTTCGCCACAGAGTATGCCGAGCGTTGAGATCACCGGCCACCACGAAGCGAGATCGGTTGTCGGTGAGTTTTTCGAGGTCTTCCACGAAGAGCTGTGAAGTGCCGTTTCCGTCCACGCACTGCCGGGGCATGTAGACGGCAAACAGCGAGATGTCGCCCTGGGGGGCGATGATTTTGACACCGATGGCTTCGAGTACGCTGGTCTTCGGATGCGGTAGAACCTCGTACCGGATGCCTTTCCTGATAATCACAGCCACGCCGCCCCACTTGCATTCGGACGATCCAGGCGGATGATGGTGTGTTGAGGAAGCGAGAAGTTCAATTTCGGGTTTAGCCGGGTCTCCGAAATCACTCCCACGTCGATTTTTTGCTGGGCAAGGAAGTTTCCCAGCTCAAGCTTTTTCGCTCTAACAGAGCGAGCATTCCAGTTGGCTACACGGATGGTGCGGGGCTCAATTGACCCCATACTTGCACACCATGTAACCAAGGACCTCCACTTGGTCCGATTTTGTCCTGCACCGCAGAAGTCTTCCACGGAACTCCGTAAAAATGGTCCACAGTTCGGCTGAGCTGTAGAGCGCATCTTTATTTTCCTCGGGAGGGGAATCGGTTGGAGCAGCTGCCGCACCAGCTCTGACGCGAGGGTCGGTGCGTCGGTATTGATTTATCCCGGGGTGGACTGAGGTGCCACGAATCTTGAGTTCCGGCGGTTGCCGAGCTGTTCGGCAGAGCAGGATAGTTTTCATTGTTCAAGGAAGGAGCTGGCGGGGCCTTGCTGAGTTGCTTTCGGCCCTTCTGGTTGGACGAAGTTTGATGCCGTATTCGGAGAAATTCGGCTCGTTTAGGGCAGTTACGGTCCGTAGCTTGGTGGGCGCCACCACAGTTGGCGCATCGCTTGGCAGGGGAATCTTTCGACGGGCACTCTTCAGTGTCGTGGGTTCCGCCGCAGTTGTTGCACCTTGTCCTAAGGTGACAGTTCCGGTGCCGTGACCGTGGTACAGGCATCACATACACTGCGTAACATCCACGCGCTTGTTTTGGTACGCCTCCCAACGTACCAGGATCTGTCCAACCTGCCTGACCTCGCGCAGTTTGGTAAGGTTCGTGTATGCTTTGGCGAAGTGAACCAGATAGAAGGCCTCATCTTGGGTTGCAAATTCACCCTTCCGTCGGATGACATGCACCGCTTTGGCATCCAGGTCGTGCTCCACCTTCAGACGATTGATGAGGATTTCCGGTGCCACCAGTGGAAGACCTCGTAGGACCACGCGGTAGGGCCGATCGGATGGCTTGTCGTGCGTGTAGTACTCGAATCTCAGATCATCGAGATACTTGCGCACGTTGTTGTAGTCGTCGGTGGTGGGGCAGTGGATCCTTATGCCAAACCTGGTGATTTTATACGTCAAACGAGCCTTGCAGGGCTCCATTTTCGTGGCCAGCGTCGCGAAATCGACGTTTTTCACCACCAGGGGCGGTTGCTTGGGTGTCCGATTACTTTCCGGTGTGGAAACAGTCGGTTGGGATACGTTAGCGAGCGCGCTATAAAGGCGTTGCTACTCAGCAGCTGCTGATTCACGTCGGCGTCGACGTCGGGCTTCTTCCGCTTGTTTTTTCTTGCGGACGTGCCAGCCACATCGGGCGGCGTCTCCTCTGTCTCCATCCTCTAGGAGGGAGCAGCGGGGATACGGTGCACTACGTACACACCGAGAGAGCGAACGAACGAAATAGAACTGAAACACTTTTCAGAGCGCGAGCGTAAAACACGTCCGAACGTGTCGCTAGAACGATACTGAATGAGCGACGATACTGTGCACGCTAATCCGTGCCGCTTATATAGATGGAGCGCTCAGTGCGCTGTGATGTGTTGGTTGCTGATTGGTGGACAGGCTTATGGATGGTAGTAGAGGTGGTTGGTTGGCGTCGTTCGTGTTGGTGCTTGAGTCTTGCATGATGCTACTTTCGGCGTAGACGGAACACATACAATAGAACTAGTAGTATGTACAATTTGTCGTATTGTTCGCGATGATAAAATAACAACAGGACTTACTGTTTCTACAATAGAATCTATAGTAAATTGAGATATCAACAATAGAATAAGGGGGTTGTTATGTATCTCTACAACAAAAAATATCACTTTTTTCTGAACAAATTTGAGTTAATAACTATTAATTGTATTGTTTCGCAATTTCTGAAAATTCTAGTCTATGGGATGAATAGTAGTAGACCTATTGTTATTACAATGCTCATTTTTGATTTGTATGATACATGAACAGTAGGATTCATGGTTGGCGATAAATTTTGTTGTTATTATATATTATTGAATTGTAATTGTATCGTTATTTTTATCCGGGTAGTTGTATATTGATTGTTGTTTCTATGGCATTTCCCGGCAAGCCGTTCCCTGGAATAAGGGCTATGTTCCAATTTGCGAATAAATTCTAATTTTACTTAAAGCATACAGATAGAAAACAATCGATTAATCGATTAAAAACGAACAGAGGTGTTATCCCAACTAACATTTTTAGTTGCCTAAGCCGAAGCTAAGAACTTATAAGCTGTTTTATAATTGTATAAAAGCAAGTGAAGCTGAATAAGCAATAAGCAGAATTATAAAATCGATACAGTACTTATGCGTAATGTAACACAGCTTTAACACAACATTTAGCTCTAGGTTGCATACTTTGAAAAGAAAGTTCTTATGCGAACAATGTTTGTGTACGTTTACACAGCTTGTTTATGCAGCTAAGAAATTAGTCGGTTAAGCTTTTGAATGATCATTCTGTGTTCTCTTACACAGTTTTATTTGTTGGCTTCGTTATAGCTTTTCAAAAGCCTTTATATTAAAAATACCTTAGCCGCTATACAGCTTAGTGATTATAGCTGTATAAAATGTTGTATAAGTGCACTGAGCGAACAAATCGAGAGGAACTCATTTGAATATTGTGTGGAAATTTGCCAGAAGACATTATTGCTAGTTTTATACGATTCCCTAATAGAAAGAAGTTCATATGACGATATTCCTCACATGAAAAAAAAAAGTTGCATTCGGGATTCGAACCATGAACCTCGGCATCCAGAGCCGAGCCACAATCCCACGAGACTATACACGCGTGATAAGTGATGTCAATCGAAAGTGTACACGCTAAGAAAAAAGTACCCAAAATTAAGTAAAAAAAAAACTCAACGTTGAGTTCTGTCAAGTGAGGTTAGCAGTTTGGTGAATACAAAAATTGATGTTGGTAGAATTCACCCATCTAGTCACTAATGATTATTTTGGTGTTCGATATTTTATTCCAATTTAAACAAAAATATTTGGCAGGTTTGTTAACTTCGTGAATTACAACATCGTCATTCGTTATTTGCTTATAGATCTATATTATCAACAATGTTTGAGGACCATTAGCTATTGTTAACTGGTATTTTCAAATCTAACTTGTATATATTTTAATTTGATGATCAAAACAACTCAATTTTAAGTTGAAGCTACTCAATCATCACGTTCTCTTCGCGCAATGAACGGTTGAGTATTTTCAACTTAATTTTGGTTGAAAATCGTAGCAACCGTCGGCGGTGTTTACGATTGTCATTTATTTGTTAGTCTAGTCGACTGCGGACGCATTGTTTGCATTATTTGTTAGGATTTACTCCGGAGAAACTGTTTGTACAATGTGCAAATATTTTTTATAGACAAGTACTGTCATTCTATGCATCATTGTACCATTAATATAGCAATGATTAATATAGCAATCTATAACAACTGTTATAAATGAAATTGTCGTTTAAAAAAATTATAACAAATGAATTCAAGCGCGGCACAGCTAACAACGTAAATTGGATGGTGATCATGTTCAGATTATAAGAATCTCGGTAACACTGATTTTCAAAACAGTACAAACCTGTTCGTAAGGAGCTTCAGAAATTATTGTTGTTTAACATTATTAGAACTAAAATATATTTTGAACACTTTGAATACGGGTACTGGAATTCCTCACAGCTGATATGGATCTGAGGATACAGTCACCATTCTTATGGTGAAGGTGCAGAGTTCAAATCTGGGGTAAGTACACGGGTAAGTGATGTATAAATATTATACTATAAATAAACATTATAATACAAAGTTCATATAGTTAAATGTTAATTACGCATTACAACGATAAAACAACACCATTGCCGTAATACCGTCCACGAGTATTGTAAACAGTGTTTGACATACATATTTTTTTCGATTGCTGTATAGTGACTATGTTTAAGCGTTTATATCAACGTGTTAAGACTACCAATAAAAAGCTGTTTGCCACAGTTCTAAAAATAGAAATTGCGATGAACAAATAAATATGCTGAATATGCGTTTCAAAAGAACAGTTACGTAATAAGTTGTATAATTTTTGAATAAAAGCTTCCTAGGCTATAAACCGATTACATATTCTGCTTGACATTTTTTTCATTTTCATGAAGCTGGGTAGATTCGCCAGATTTGCTTGTGAAAATATTGGCTGGGCGCTTGTGCAACCACTACTTAACCATTACTCAGTTTGAAGTTGTATACGTATTGGCTATGAAGCGTTTATCTAATTAAAAATGTTACTTGGGATTGATCAACCCACTTTCAATACACACTTTGAAAATTTTACAGTATTCGGTAATTTTTTACAGAACTTTCAACAGCTGAACAATTTGGTAATCCGATTTAACGGATTTCGGTAATATTTGACAAGTTCCGGTAATTTTTTTACCGGAATACTGTAAAATTTCACCTAAATCCGGTAAATCGGATTACCGAACGTTCAGCTGTTGAAAGTTCGGTAAAAAATTACCGAAAACTGTAAAATTTGCTAAGTGTGTAAGGTGTCTGTCAAAATTAAGTTCCCTTCTGTGAGAAAAAAGTCAGCTCGAGTAGCAATCTGTCATTTTTAAATGAAAATTATAATTAATGCGCGAATTAGAGCACAGCCTACAAAATGTTTGTAGTATAAACTACCATATTACACACTTAGAAAATTTTACAGTATTCGGTAATTTCTTACCGAACTTTCAACAGCTGAACGTTCGGTAATCGAATTTACCGGGTTTCGGTGAAATTTTACAGTATTCCGGTAAAAAAATTACCGGAACTTGTCAAATTTTACCGAAGTCCGTCAAACTGTAAAATTTTCTAAGTGTGTACCCGACTACGCCTACCTTTAAAACTACCATGGAATTTCAGTCATACTAACTACGTTTATGGTAAAACCTTCAACGTTTGTGGTATATTTGACAGACCTCATATTGATATCAACTGCAACATGGTTGATCTTATCGCAGGCATGGTTAAATCAAACGCATTTATAGTCAGCTGGAAATTGTTGGTGATTGCGCTTAATATAACCCTCGAAATGGTAGTTTTTACTGCGACTTTTTTTTGCGTGTAGGGATCAACCACTTTTAGTATCATTAATTTGCCATGCTTTGTTGTACTGCAGTGATTGGTCAGAACTGCATACCGCCCTTCAATGATAATCTGCCGCCACATCTCACTAGCACCATCTTGTATTTCAACACCGAAACTGCTTCAAATTAGCCGCCACCACGGCTGTCAACGCATGTTTTGTTTTCACCATCATGTTTCGCCGCCCAACTCAGAAGCCCATCCACCAAACTGCAGACGCTTTTGTCTGACATCTTGTTTTCGGCTTCGTTTCAGAATTTGCGTGCAGTTCCGTTTAAGTGCAAAAATTTCATGTTAAAAGTGCGAATTATTTAGTGAAAATAGTGTTAAAGTGTTCCGCTAATCGTTGGGCATTGGAAAAAAGTGAAGTTTTATCGGAAGGTGACGAATTTTGTGGGTAAATTGTGAAATTTGTTCGGTCGTGTTGGGTGTGGGATTGACGAGGAAAAACAATCCATTTTTTTTTTTTTTTTTTTTATCATAGTTCCCAATATGAGCAAACGGAGGCGCAGCAGTTCTATCTTGGATGATGACGATAGTGACGAGGATAGCCTACCGGAACAGTCGCCGGTGCAAACCGGGATGAGAAAGAAGAAAAAGCTCGATCCGGTTAGTTTCGGCAGAATAGAACTTCTAATTATGACTAAAAACAACTTATTTTAGGCGGAAATGTGTCAGCATCTGTACGACTCGCTTCGCACTTTCAAAAAAGAGGATGGAACTACCTTGTGTGATACGTTTATTCGTGCTCCTAAGCGTCGACAGGAACCGTCCTACTACGAAGTCGTTGCCAATCCGATAGACCTGTTGAAGGTTCAACAAAAGTTGAAAACCGAAGCGTACGAAGACGTGGACGATTTGACGACGGATATCGACTTGATTGTCAAGAATGCCAAGGCTTTCTACAAACCGGACTCGCCGGAATATGTGGATGCCTGCCATCTGATGGACGTTTACAATGCCAACAAGCACAGGCTGTTGGAAGGAATGGAACAGGATGGCAGTGAAGTCAAACCGAGGAAGATAACCCGACCTAGGAAGTCAATGGCAAGGGATGATGATCCGGATGCAGATGATTTGGATCCGTATGAAGAATTGTTCAATGCCGTTATGACGGCGACAGATGAAAATAGGGAATTGCATCGGATGTTTCAGTTGCTTCCTTCGAAGAAGTTGTATCCGGATTATTACGATGTTATTGACCATCCAATCGATTTGAAATGCATTGCGGTCAAGATTCAGACTAATGCCTATTCGAGTCTGAACGATATGGAGAAGGATTTACTGCAAATGGTCAAAAATGCGTGCATTTTCAATGAACCGGGATCGCAGATCTACAAGGATGCTAAGAATTTGAAGAGGATTTTTATGAATCGCAAGGTGGAGATTGAAGCCGGACGCTACCGGAAGAGTGCCAATAGGAAAGCTCGAACCGGTACTAGTTTGAGTGCAATGGTAGCTGCCCTGAAAGAGGAAGCGGAGAGTTCCGATGACGAGCTGGATGATTCCATGGATACTGAAGGCGAGGGCCCGTTGTGGCAACTGTTCGATCAACTGTACAACACGGCTAATACCACTGGTAATGTGTGATTTGATTAACCTCTTTGTTGCTTTCTTCATTGAGTTATTAACTTTGGTTAACTTTTGGTTCTGTTTATTTTTCGTTTGCACCCTACACCATCCCATGGACCATCCCAAACCCTACGTAATGTGATTGATAATTTCGATTCATACCCCCTATCGGCGGTTTGTTCGTTTGGTTCCTCGTTCCTATTCCTTATCTTTTTTGAAAAACAAACAACTTATAGATCCCAATGCTGTAGGCGCACCGCTGGGAGAAACGCTTTGGAAGCTTCCGAACCGTCGATTCCATCCGGAGTACTACGCCACGATAAAGAAGCCCATTTCGATGGGTCAGATCCGGAACAAGCTCAAGAAGGGACTGTACGCAAACGTAACCGACATGAGTGCCGACCTATATGTGATGCTGGATAATGCAAAGAAGTCGAATCCGCAGAGCAGTAAGATCTACAAGGTAAGTCGGACAATTAATTGTTATGTTCTATTAAAAACAATTTTTTTGTAGGACGCCGTCAGGATGCAGAAACTGCTCAACCAGAAGTTGATTGATGCGCGAGATCTCAATGAAAGCGAGGAGGAAAACGACACCGATTCTTCGTCCCTCGCCACTGTAACGCCAGTTAGGAAAAGTTCTCAAAAGAAGACACCTCGACCGCGTTCATCGATGTCTATGGTGCAATCTCCGCCACATTCGTCGACTAGTACTCCAGTAGCGAAATCCGGCCATCGTCAATCGCATACCGGTACACTCAAGAAGAAACTCATATCCTTGCATAACTACATGCTGGAGTACACGGTCAATGGGCGCCAACCGATGGGACTGTTCATAGAGAAACCATCGAAGAAGCTATATCCGGATTACTATCAAATCATTCAGCATCCCATCGACATGACGACCATCGAGAACTACATCAAGAGCGATCGATACACAACGCTGGATGACATTGTCGGGGACTACCGGTTGATGTTCTCCAACTGTCGAAAGTACAACGAGGAGGGTTCGATGATCTACGAGGATGCTAACATACTGGAGAAGGCACTGAACGAGAAGCTTAAGGAATTCTCCAGCATCAGTAAACGATTCAGCACACCGAAAGCGTAGGTTTCTGTTTCGTTGGATGTTTCTTAGGGTGCGAAAAATCTATATGCTCTTCAAATTTTAGTTCCAAGGCGAAGAAGCTTAACACGTTGGAGTCCAAGCTGAAGCACCTGTATGACACCATTCGAGAGTACCGGGAACCGAAGGCGAACCGCCAGCTGTCATTCATCTTTATGAAACTTCCCTCGAAGAATGTAAGTGACCATTTCCACCTATTTTATTTTTCACTTCTTAAACTCTGCTTGGTATATATTATGCAAGAGTATTGGAATGTTGGTCTCGTTTTTTCTTTCTTTTCACTCTTTCCATGTCCGGTTCCGTTTGCACACCACCTCAACTTCTCCAAAATTTTTGCTCTGGTTGATGTGTGTTGGATGGACATAGGGAAAGAATAAGGTAATTTTTCGGTGTATGATCTTTTCTATATTCCTAACTGCTTCGTGGCCCTTTTAAAACTAATCGGTATTTGATGATTTTTCTTTTTAAAAGTTGAAAAAGAAGGGAGTTGTAATCTGATTTCAATACAATCTGTTTTGATGCACATTTTACGCAGATGGTTCTACTTGAACCATTGTGGTTATTTTCCGACAAACGTGTTTCTCTTCTGTCGATAATGTGGTTTATGTCTTGGGTTAAAAAAGCTGCATGGCTTATTGCTAAAATTTATCGACGTAAAATTGAGTTGACTCCAACTCAATGGTTTGTGCTGGGCTAGTGATAGGAAAAGTTGCGGTGAATGAATAACTCATTCGAGCAGTTTTTATATACTAGTTGAAATTCGAGTTGGCGATTATTTTGATGTTTTTTTCCTTAAGATAAATTTCCCAATCATGCTTGTCGCAAAAACTTTTCAATTTATTGGAACAATTTTCATAAATCGCTGGTAAATGAGACGTGAAAAACTGTTTGCCAAATTTTCAGGGTGGCCACAGACTCGGGAAAATCGGGAAATGCGGGAATCCAAAATCATCGGGAAATATGCGGGAAAAAGGCGGGAATTTCAAAAGTCATCGGGATTTTTTGTCAAATGGAAGGAACCATACTTACACATTTTTCAAATGATTTGAGTAGCGTTTTTGTCATTTACTCGGTCCACCGATCTCATTGTTCAGCCTGTTCAAAACGTACCGCTTAGAGCATCTGCAGCGGTGGTCTATTTTAACATTTCTATAGTTGATTTGCATCAGCAAACTTAAAAAACCAGCGAAAACAGACCAACTTTGCATTCCCTGTAACGGTGTAGTATTTCTTGTTGTTAAAGCCACCAACACCTACCATCTTGTCAATCTTACAATATCCAGAGATCAGAAGTTTTGTTTTCTTCAGAGATCGAGGATTTTTAGCAAACTTTTAACCATGGTTTGGTTTGAGTGGTGGTGAGTGTGTGAAGGCATGCATCTCATTTAAACGATATTAGATGGTGCTAGATAGTGATAGATAGAGCCACGCCAAGCAATGACAAGAAGCACTTTCTGCGACGTTTCAACATGCCAAAGGATATGATCCTAGACATTATGCGACAACGACATTCAACTGATGACTTTTTCCAGCTGTTGCGACGCAGCTGGATATGTTGGCCTTAGTGTTACATAGCTGCACTGCAGCCTAACGAATGTTGGCGTATGTCCTCAGCTAGTTCTCTCGATGACAACTTGGGGGTTGGTGACCCTGAGGAATTTTTGCAAATCTGTCGTTATGACTTACGCAGTATTTACGTCCCCCAATATCGTAAGAGATGAAGAAACAAACTGATGGACAAAAATTATCTCCCAAAAGTTCGAAAAAAATCTTGTAAATTCAGTGCACTTAGAAACCCAGGGAACTTATCAGAAGCTCGGTATACTTTTTAAATTTGACTAAGATTTTCCCGAGGTTTAGCTATTCTCCCTGATGTCAAAGGAATATACCATAAAATCAGGGAACTTTCCAGAAATTAAAGGTTCTTCCTAGAAGTTCAGACAACTTTCCTGAAATTCAGATTTGATTCAGATTGGAAAATTCAGGGAATTGTCCACAAATTCAAGGAGCTTACCACTAGTTCAAGGAAGTTTCCAAAAGTAAAGGGTTCACAGAAGTTCAGGTAACTATCCAGAAATTCAGGGGGTTCTAGAAGTTTAGCAAACTTATCAGATTAATTTGGGTATTTATTCAGAAGTTCATAACTACTCAAGATGTTCAGGGAACTTCCCAAAAATTCAAGGAACTTGCCAGAAAATTAGAGAACTTCCAATAGAGAACAGTCATGAAATTCATGAAGCTTTTCAACAGTTTGCGGGTCTTCCTAGAGGTTTAGTGTACTTCTTAGAATTTCATGAAACTTGCTAGACATATACAGAACTTCTTAGAAGTTCAGCGAACATGTAGGAGTTCAAGAAACTTCCTTGAAGTTCAGGGTTTCTCATGAATTCAAAAAGCTTCTCAGAACTTAAGAAAATGCTCACGAAGATCATGGAACTCCCCCAAAGATCAGGAAACTTTCCAAAAGGTCAGCAATCATCTCAGACGTTCAGAGAACGTCCCAGAAATTTAGAAAATTTCCCAGAAGTTCAGGGAACTTTCCAGAAGCTCGAAAAAACTCCCGGATGCTCAGGCGATTCAGTAATTCAGGAAATTTCTCAGTGGTCCTGCGATCTTCCAAGAATTTCAGTAAAAACGTCCCAGATAAACAGAAAACTGGATTTTTTGAGCATTCGAAAAGCTTAGGAAACATTCAAAGGATTTTTCCATAAGTTTGGGGAGCTTCCTTGAACTTAAGGGATCTTTCCAGGTGATCAAGAAACTTTCCAATCGTTTCGAAAACATCTCAACAGTTCAGGGTATTTAAGTTTTAAGAAGAACTTAAACTTCTTACTACCCAACCAAAACGAGAATAAAGAAACCAAATACTTTTTAATCAATTTCATAGAATTTTCACCTATTCACAATCTTGGAGATTATAAAAAGTTCTTGTACGGTTTAACAACATCTCGGTAATGCTAACTATTCCACAGAAATTCCACGGCTTCCAAAAAAAATCAAATTCTGGTAAGTTATTTAAATATGTGTGATATTCTGCTTTTTATCACAGAATATGTATTTGCTGGATGTTAAAACAACTTCTGGGAAGAGAAATCTGATTTTCTAAGTTTCCGTCATTTCCCGAAAGTTGTTCCTATTCCATGGATGATCAGCAAACTTTTTGAAAGTTCATCCAAATTTCCAGAAACGTTAATAATTTTTCGGCAATTCAATGAACTTCTATAAAGTTCCGCCATGTCTCTTCTCGAAAGACAGCGAGCAAACTTCATGATTATCTGGAAACTTCCAATTATTTTATTCAACTGCCGAGAAGTTTAATCAACTTCTGGCACGTTCATTATAGATAATTCCACCCAATCTTCATAGATATTCCGCAGTTCATTAAATTAAATTTTTAAAGAGTGCGTTCAGTAAGAAACATAGAAGCTTATATTAGTTCTGAAATGATGCAAAATAGGTATAAAACAAAACTTACAAACACCAGCGATGCAGCGATGTTTTAACGTTTGGTCTAAACAAATAAATCCAAACCACGATTTGAACCACCGTTGAAGATGCCCTTAGAAGATCTGGCTACAGGGTTGTAACAGGTGAGGCCAGAAATGAACTTATCTTTCATGTGGTGGCGAATGTGTTTGAAGTTTGGCGAATTGCGTTTGTAGGGGTGTTAACACATGGTGAAAGAAGAATTTGGGCAGCTGTGCTCAATGCCGTCTGACGTTGTTTGCCGAATTCCAGAGAAAAGAAAATGGTTTGGACAAATTTTGGCTAGAAACCAAATTATCAAATTTGACAACACTTGTTGAAAATTGCACAAAAATGCGTATTTAAAAATAAGGCAAAAATGTGGGAAAAATGCGGGAATTTTTATATTAAGATTGTGTGGCCACCCTGAATGTTTCATTTTGTATGTGGAAAACCGTAAACAATTTACACGTTTAATCCAGATTTAAGTACATATGGTTCAAGCTTGCTGGTGTTACTCTGTGGCTGAGTAGGTCAAGGCACGGACGAATCCGCCAGCTAAAGAGCCATGTTTATTTTTTTGGTTAACAGTATTCGAAATTAAGTTACACCTCGATTATATGTCCACGACACTTGCTCTTTAAATACCGAATTTATGGAAAAAGACAAACCGTTCGAGGATATCAACAAGAGCATCAGACAGAAGACACGATCCACTACTAATTGACAATACATGTTTGTTAAATTGGTTTGTCATTTGCGAGTTATCGCCTATGGAAGCGCATGGTATCATGTACATATAATCGACGTCTAGCTGTACACGCATTAGCCGTGTAGTGACATAAAAGGCCGCATTTTAATATTTTGAATGATCTTCATTTAAAAACTTTATGTGTTTCACAAATATTTTACATCTTTAATGGTTGCCAGCTTTGGTATTATCGTAATCTTCTTGAAAGTTCCTAGTTTATTATTTACATAATAGGCAGCCTTTAATATTAAATTGAACAGTTTGATAACCTGATTAACAACTTTTTACAAATTGAAAACTAATCTGCTAGATGAGAGATACTCTGAACCTAGCCAGGGTTGACGTTCTATGTTCTTCCAACACAGTGAAGACCTGTCAAGCGGTGGATCTCGGAGGACTGTTTAGAATCATATTGAAAAAAATATTTTGAGTGATCTGTAGTCTAGCATGGTGGGATTTGGCGCATAGCTCCCAGACTGGCAAAGCGTATTCAATAACCAGAAGGATAGTTTGCTTGTGGATTGCAAGCCTATTGCAAGAGAGGGCCTCCTGTTGATGAAAGCGCATGGAGACCTCTTGAGGATACACAAATTTGTGATTATTTTGTCTATGTCTATGAAGTAATTTGCTATCAAGGGTAAGACCGAGATATACGACTTAAGTCGACCTCTGGATGTAAGTTCTACCGAGGTGGAAATTCAAATTACCAGGCGGATCAAGTCGGGGTTTATTTTGAATGTGAGAACAGAATGGTCTGTTTTACTTGCCGCATTGATACTAATCTTCCGGCCAGCATCAAGGCATTGTTTATAAAGCAGTGTCATCTGCGAACATAGAAAAATGCCACCATCCGGTAGGGAGGAGCATCTGACGTGAAGATGATGAACACGATGGGAGCTAGACTCCTTGTGGAATGCCCGCGTCAATGAATTATTGGAATGAGAATCACCAGAGACCCAGAATCGTTTATCCGGTGATATTTTGATGATTTTCACGAGAAGATCGGGAAGTTGAATCGGTGCAGCTTCCAGACGTCCAAACACCATGACGGTAACGGACCGAACGGACTTGTTCCGCCTTAAGATGTTAGTGCCTTGACAACAGTGAAAAGTGGAATACCCTCTGTCTAAAAGAAGCTGTAGAACGGCTGAGTATCAACTTTTCAAATTGCTCTGAGATAAAAGATAATAAGCTGATGGTGTGAAAGCTTTGAGCACTCCGAACAACTTATGCGAGTTACGCCGTCCAACCAACCATCAACAGCTCGGCATGACGGGCCCCAGATGCGGCGCATTAATCCGAAGCATATAATCCAATAAGGCTCACGGGGTCGATCGCATATCAGCAAAGATGCTCAATGCTGACCTCATGCTATCTGCACAAATGTTGCATCATTTATTCTGTAATATCTGGGACACCGCGACATTTTCGGCCGACTCGATGCAGGGCGTTTTAGTTAAGGTCCCTAAGATAGGGGATCTAAGTGTGTGCGACAATTGGCGAGGCATCATGTTACTGTGTATTGTTCTCAAAGTTCTGTGCAAAGTTATCCTAAACCGGATTCAGGAGAAGGTCGACGCGACTCTCCGGCGTCAGCAGGCGGGATTTATATTGTCGCGTTCTGAATCATTCTGGAGCAGGCCAATGAATTCCAAGAGTCCCTCTATTTGGTATTCATTAACTACGAAAAAGCTTTCGACAGACTCAACCACGACAATTTGTGGGCGCCCTGAGACGCAAGGAGTCTCTGATAAAATGTTCAACCTCGTCGAAGCGCAGAACGAGGCTTTCACATGCAGAGTCCTGCATAATGGAGCATTGTCCGACCCCATACGGGGAGTCGCCGGTGTGAGGGAAGGATGTATATTATCACCGCTACTGTTTCTCACCGTAATACCGTTATTGTACCGTGTACCGAACCGTGAGCTCACCGAAAGCTCCTCTGCGGTCAACGCAAACGTGATATCTGTGCTGTTATACCACCGACAAACCGACATGAAATTCAACCTGCACTATTGATCAAGAATCCATAACGACCGATTCAAATGTGCTGCGATCCCTTCTGTCAAAACCTATAGAATCATTTCATCTAGATCAAAAACATTTGCCCAGAATTGCTCAGACATGAACCTTCTTATCAAGTTCCCAAGCGTGTGCGTGGCTTCAATGCACGTTCTCAGCGAACACGAAGATAGATAATATGATTTGAACAGAAACATTGAGACATTTTCTATTGTCATTCATGTCGATTTGTTGGTGGTTATACGCCAGCGAGACTTGGTATCAGCGTATCAGCGGAGAATACTACAAAGCTGCAGGTTTTCATCAACCGGTGCCTGCGGTATGTATTCACTTCGTGGACAAGGCGTCAAGAGCTCTGGGCTTTATTCTTCGGATGGCTCAAGACTTCTCCGATATTTTCTGCTTGAAGTTGCTCCTTGGCGCGGTCGATTCTGGAGTATTGCTCGGCCGTCTGGAGTATTGCTATGCCGTCTGGAATCCGAGCTATATTGATGGCGCCAATAGAGTCGAATCTGTTCAACGCAGGTTTTTGAAGAAACACGTTCCGTATGCTTAGTTACGAGAGTCGTTGTTGATTGATCGATCTTGTACCGCTTCGGTTTCGTCGTGACACATCCAGGGCGCTCTTTGTTGCATACATTTTAAAAGGCCGATTCGATTGAGCACCATCCTGGAGCGGATTAACATAAACATTCAACCACGGGCATTGCGCAATAGCGTAATGTTAAGGATGCCAATTCACCGAAACAGTTATAGGAATAGAAGACTGCAGCGAGTGTTTAATAGAGTCTCGATTATGTTCGATTACCATGTTCCTCGGCAAACTCGGGGCAGACGCTTTAGTTTATTGTATACGTCATATTTTTGATACCACCATTGGGGCTTCACTAAGTCTGTTGGTGCTGACTTAACTGTTCAAATAAATAGATACATACATGAATGAAGTTGAGCAGCATCCTGGTGGCGGCTTCGATCTGATGTTCCTTGCTTTGCCCTCTGTACATTGCCTGTACGACTTCCATCATCTGGTCTAGGGAGAAGAGCAAGTCATCATAAAACGGATGATCTGAGGTAGAGCTTGTGCGAGGGCTTCCTCAGGTTGAGAAGGTCACGCATTGCACTAACGGCGCTGCAGCGGCTACTACGAGTCGTTGTTGAACGAAAGACGCCGACTGGCGGATTTCCTGCCGATATGGCTCGTTTTTTGAAGTGTTGCTGCGGTCGCTTGTAAATTTTATTTATAGACCGTAGTCCAGAGGGCTACGCGACTTACAGGCTGCATAAGAATTACATGAATTGTTATAGAAGTTTAGGAACGGCTGTCACATATCACTATCTGACGGTGACGGGTACGTAAAATATATGTGTGCTTGTGTGTAATTTTGTGATACTACAATGGAAGACAGGTTCCTCAGCAATCACTAGACCGATTTGCATGAAACAAACACAAAATTAAAAGTATGGCTACGTTGAACAGGTTCGAAAGTTGTTTAAATCGGTTCCGGAAATATCTCAGAAACTAATTCCTTACATCCTTTAGGCGGTGAATAGGGATCTTTGGCCTATAATTGAACCCAATCCCGTGTTAAAACAAACTCAAATCATATGAGAATACAATGAGGAGATCAAAAGGCATGTTCCGGGTAATTTACGAAAACTGGTGAAATTTGTGTACTCAATCGCATACTACTGTTCAAATGCCCTTTCGCTCGTTTTCAACTTGCATCCATCAATTTCACAGCCTGCCGTACTCTAACGGAACTATCAATACTAATAAATTTCTGTCCACTCCTAGAGCCTCTCATGTATGTTGATGGGAAATTCTGCATTAACAATAGAAAAGGGCCTATCAACGTTTGTAAAACAAAAAGTTCTGAGCCGATTTCCTCGCAAAGCGTATGCCACCCACGCAAACCAATACCATCATCATCACGACGATTCTGTAGGTTTACGTGTATAGCCAACGGCTTGCGTGAAAAGGGCGAGAAGTGATTGTTTACAAATGCTGATCCATAATTATCTGCTTCTGACAAATTTCATCATAGATCGTTACTCCGCGCATTAGGAGAATACAAAAAACAACAATCAAAGTGTTACGAAAACTGTTAAATTTCTGACCTGGGCCAAAAACACCTTCAACCTTCAACCATATGAGAATTCAATAACCAATTTATTGGTGGTCAAATATAGACCATATTGGTTACATGTGGACTAGAGGTAGTTTATATGTTCACTAATAGGTAGTGTTGAAAAAAACTAATTGATGAACGTTGATGTATTAGTGCGAACAAGCCTTACCCATTACGTTTTCACGCGTTTTTGACGTTTATTTTGTTGATTCGTTTGCGCATTCATGTCACTTTGTCGTGTTAAAGCTGGATTCCGCAAAATAACAAGTGCAACTATGTCGTGTGTCGTTCTCGTCCACTGAAAACGATTCGTAGCAATGTTGTGCGAAAAGAGATTTCGTCAAATATTTGGCATTGGTCAAATAGTATAATTCTACCCTTGCCTATTACTGAAGTATGCGAGAGCATTCCTTGTCGAACGTTCGAGTGTGATAGTTCTCTTTATCTCTTAGCTCCGCAATCGAGTAAGTTTCGGCTTTTGGCTTTTTTTCCCCACGATCGTGGTTTTTTTTGCTGTATTTATGCTGGTGCAACAGCTGGTCAAAAAGTTCCACAGTGCGACGTTCGGACGAAGGAAGTGGCCTTTACAGGCGAGCCTAGTAAAGGACCATCCAACGACCCGTAATCGACACCGAAAGTGGGAAGAATATTGTTCTCCCCTACGGCGGCTATCACCATCATCATCATCACATCTCATCATCACCGCACCATTCCATCGCGTCGGTCGAGGCTTTGTTCCCACGCAGGCTTTACAATAGCCTGTGTACAGACCAACAAGTAGCAGCCGCACCATACCAAATTGCCAAACAATAGGTAAACATTTCGTTTTATTTCCATTTTGCTCCACTACTGACTGACGATAGAGGATAATCCCCCTAGCAGGCAGAAGTACCTTTCCGGTAAACATTATTTAATTATTTTTTTATTTTTTTTTTTTTTTGTATCTATATTATTTATTTTTTGGTTTGAAATTTTTCTGGCGGATTAATCCTCCCGGATAACACAAAAACTTTCTCATTATATATTAGTATTACATATATAGGTATATATATAAATATTCCTTTTTTTTTTTTTTTTTTTTTTTGATTTATAGGGAATCTTTTTTTCAAATTATTGATCAATCCACCTATAAGTGGATGTCATTTTCTAAATTTTGGATTTATTTTTCTCTGTGATAGGAGTTGTGTATGTGGATTTTTTTTGAGCATGTTTTAGGTTAATATAATCGCATCAATAAAATAAATCCATATTGTGTCCTACATTTTTATATTATTTGTATATATTTTTTTTGAATTTATTTATATTACATTGAATTTATTCCTTAAATTGAATTAAGCACAATTATTTAACTATCCTCGTGGGCGTTCTAAGTCCCCACGATGGATAAAATAATCGAGCCGGGGCTCGGAGGAGTTTGATTGTTCGGATGATGATATTCCTCCCATTCTGTTACCTTTTCCCCATTTACCATTAATGGAGACAGAAAAGGGTTCGGAGCCAACACCAACTGAAGCACCTTCAGGTTCATCCTCCTCCGAGCTTCCCCGCCGGAAAGCTTATCCAGCCGGATCTAAAGGTCCTTTTCTGGTTTTTTCGGCCCAAAAGTAAACCTTTGAACAAATTTCAAATTGAAAAAGATCTGGCAAAGTCGTTTCCGGAGCATTCAAGATATAACCTCTCCCAGTCGCAGTAAGCTTCGCATCACTCTGAGTGATCGTGAAGAAGCATACAGGATTGTTGCCTCAGAGCTGTTTTTCTTTAGAATACCACGTGTATCTTCCCTCGCACGTAGTAGAAATAGCCGGAGTGGTCACCGAACCGTTTTTGACGTGCGCTGATATCAAGTCCCATGGAACTGGTGGGTTCAAAAATCGTGCCGTTCCATCAGTTCAGGTCCTTGATGTCAGGCAAATGAACCAGGTGTCATCCGACGGCACAAAAAGCCCTCAAACTCTTTTCGTGTGATCTTCTCTGGAGCTGCCCTGCCGAATTTCCTCGTGTTGGGGAAGCTTCGTTTACCTGTTCGCCTCTATGTACCGACGGTCATGCACTGTGACAAGTGCCAGCAGTTGGGTCATACTGCACCTTACTGCTGTAACAAAGCACGATGCGGCAAATGCGGTGAGCAACATGTGGAGGGTCCCTGCAGTACGGACCCCAGGTGTATATGCTGTGGGGAAGCTCCACATGATCTCGCTGTATGCCCGAAGTATATAGAGCGGGAGAAACACCAAATTCGTTCGCTGCAGCAGCGGTCGAAGCGGTCTTATGCAGACATTCTTAAAAAGATCCCACCGGCCGCTGTTCCACCAGCCCAACCAGACAACAATATATTTTCTTCCCTGCCCATAGATGATCAGGGCTCAGACTTTGAGGATGCTGAGGAGTACTCTGTTGTTCAGACGGGAGCGAAGAGAAAGCGCGCTACAGCAAGACGTCAACGGCACCGTCAGCAAGCATCTCAAAACGCGCTGACTGTAGAACAGGCTTCCCACCCTCCTCTGAACAATTTAAGAAGTGGTGGCAATACAAAAAAGTTTCTCCTCCAGGTTTTAAACCACTGGCTAATGACTTTCCGCCACTTCCGGGAACATCTAAAACCCCAGTTGTTCCAGTTTTTTGCCCAGAACGCCAACTACCAAGGCATCCGGAATCTCGACCGTGTCAAGTCGAAGACTCCGAAAAAATGTCTCTTTCTGGGATTGTGGAATTCATCTTCACCATTTTCGAGGTCTCACTGACAACGAGGAACCTCATCAACATGATCCTTACATTTGTAAAACCTCTTCTAAAGAAACTGTCTTCAAAATGGCCTCTTCTTGATTCAATCATATCTTTCGATGGATAATTTATCCAAGAGAGGTCAGGGATATGATCGAAGTACTACAATGGAACAGTAGAAGTATTCTAAAAAATTTGGACGCTTTTAAGTTTTTAGTTCACAAATCGCATTGTGACGTATTTGCTCTCTGTGAAACATGGCTCTCTTCTGATAAAGATTTCTCTTTCCACGATTTTAACATTATTCGGCAGGATCGAGGGGACTCATATGGAGGGTGCTATTGGGGATTAATAAGCTCCACTCCTTTTATAGAATTGATCTCCCCTCGATGACAGGCCCTGAAGTAGTTGCATGCCGAAGTGACTATTCGAGGCAAAAGTTTTAGTATAGCCAGCATATACCTGCCGCCGAATACGGCAATATCCCGCAGGGATCTTTCGACTATTTGCCTCGCAATGCCAGAGCCACGGTTGATCTTAGGGGATTTTAATTCTCACGGTACAGCCTGGGGGTCACCGTACAACGACAACCGTTCTGCATTGATACTAGACTTCATGGACTACTTCAACTTGACTATTTTGAATACTGGGGAAGTAACACGCATGGCTCCACCGCCAAACCCTGGAAGCAAATTAGACCTCTCAATTTGTTCGAATTCACTATCATTGGATTGCACGTGGAAAGTGATTCAAGATCCCCATGGTAGTGATCACCTGCCTATCAAAATTTCAATCACCAATGGTTCGTGTCAATCTCGCTCGATCGACATTGCGTACGACCTCACGAAATGCATAGACTGGGGTAAATTCGCTGAAGCGATCATCGATGGCGAGCAATCGGTCGAAGTCCTTCCTCCGTTGGAAGAGTATCGGTTTTTATCCGGGTTAATCCTCAAATGTGCGATCTACGCACAGCGCAGACCGGTACCAGGATCAACAATTCGCCGACGTTCGCCCACGCCGTGGTGGGACGACGAATGTACTGAAGTCTACCGTGAAAAATCCGTCGCGTTTAAAGCATATCGGAAGCGCGGTTCGCGAGATAACTACGAGCGGTACATTGTTCTTGAGCGTAAGTTTAAGAGCCTCGCCAAAGCCAAAAACCGCGGATATTGGCGTCACTTCGTCGAAGGGCTATCGCGTGAGACGTCGATGAGAACTCTTTGGACCGTCGGGAGAAGAATGCGAAATGCGTCGTCGGTGAATGAAGACAAGGAAAGCTCTTCCCGGTGGATCTACGCGTTCGCCAAGAAAGTTTGCCCAGATTCGGTTCCGGTGCAACGAATTGCTCGCGATACTCAAACCAATCGTAACGAATTGGATGCGCCCTTTTCTATGCTCGAATTCTCACTTGCTCTTCTTTCATGCAACAATTCTGCGCCAGGAATGGATAAAATCAAGTTTAACTTGTTGAAAACCTCCCAGACGTCGTAAAGAGGCGCTTGCTGAACTTATTTAATCAGTTCCTGGAAAGCAATATTGTTCCGGATGAATGGAGGCAGGTTAGAGTTATAGCTATACAAAAACCGGGAAACCCGCGTCGGATTACAACTCGTATCGTCCAATTGCGATGTTGTCGTGTATACGGAAGCTGCTAGAGAAGATGATTCTCCATCGGCTCGACAAATGGATTGAATCTAATGGCTTTCTATCTCATACTCAATTTGGTTTCCGCAGAGGCAAAGGAACGAGCGATTGTCTTGCGCTGCTTTCAACAGAAATACAGCTGGCCTATGCACAAAATCAGCAAATGGGTTCAGTTTTCATGGACATTAAGGGTGCTTTTGATTCAGTTTGTGTAGACGTCCTTTCAGACAAATTCCACGAGTGTGGCCTTTCACCATTACTAAACAACTATTTGTACAATTTGTTGTCTGAGAAACATATGAGGCTTTTCTCATGGGTCTTCGACAACTTCACGAATCAGCTACAAGGGTCTCCCCAGGGCTCTTGTTTAAGCCCCCTTTTTATAATTTTTATGTCAGAGACATCGATAGCTGCCTCATGGAAAATTGCACGCTAAGACAAGCTTGCGAATGACGCCGTTGTTTCAATTGCAGGAACAAGGGGCGAACAACTGCAGGGACCGTTGCAGGATACCCTAGACAGTTTGTCTACCTGGGCTGCAAAGCTGGGTATCGAATTCTTCCGGAGAAAACTGAGTTAGTTGCTTTTTCTAGGAAGCGTGAACCAGCACAAATACCGCTTCAACTCATGGGTAAAACAATAACTCAAAGTTTGTCTTATAAATACCTAGGGGTCTGGTTCGATTCTAAATGCACCTGGGGAAAGCACATTAAGTATCTGATTCAGAAATGCCAGCAGCGAATAAACTTCATGCGTACTATCACCGGAACATGGTGGGGAGCCCACCCGGAAGATCTGATAAAGCTGTATCGTACAACGATTCTGTCGGTTCTCGAGTACGGTAGTTTCTGTTTTCAATCCGCCGCGAAAACTCATATTCTGAAGCTGCAGCGAATCCAGTACCGTTGTCTTCGTATCGCGTTAGGCTGCATGAACTCAACTCATACTATGAGTTTGGAGGTATTAGCAGGAGTTCTTCCTTTATCAGATCGTTTTGTGGAGCTATCGTTCCGGTTCCTCATCCGCTGTGAGGTGTTAAATCCACTGGTAGTTGAAAATTTTGAAAGCTAATCGAACGAAAATCCTCAAACTAAGTTCATGACACTGTGCTATTGGTACATGACTCTGGAGGTGGAGCCCTTCTTCGAATGTTCCTAATCGTGATTACTCCCAAGACTTCTCTAGTTCTACTGTGGTTTTGATCTGACCATGAAGCAAGAAGCTCGCGGAATACCAGATCCATCTGTTCGAGTACATTCCATCGATTTTTGCAAGTAAGTTTGGCCATATCAGATGTGACAGGAAGTTTTACACCGACGGGTCAAAAACAAATGATTCCCACTGGATTTGGTGTTTTAACGAAATTCGCAGCGCCTCCTTCAAACTACAAATCCTTGCTCAGACGTATACGTCGCAGAGCTGGCGGCTATACACTATGCATTAGAGCGAATTGCCTCTCTTCCCTCTGATCAATTTTCATTTTACGGATAGTCTCAGCTCACTTCAGGCTATTCGTTCAATGAAACCAGCAGAAGCACTCACCGTATTTCGTTAGCGAAAATACGATCTCTTGAGTGCCCTATCAAACGAATTCCTACACCATCACCCTATGGTTTGGGTCCCTTCTCATTGCTCCATTCCGGGTAATGGAAAGCGGACTCACTTGCCAGGTGGGCGCTATGACAGGCGATATTTGTGCAGTCGACAAATCGCCTTCAACGAATTTTTGCTGTTTTCGGTCGCCTGGCCTTGATCAGCTGTCAACAAAAAATGGGATGCAGGGGATTTGGGCAGATAGTTTCTATTCTCCCACAGGTATCAGAAAAATCATGTGGTTCCAGGGTTGGATATTACAGCGGGTTTATCAAGGTAATGTGTCCAATAATGTCAATCACTGCACTAGGCTCGGGCATTCTTCGAGATAGGGCTCATGACACGCAATCAATTGACGGCATCAGTTGCTGATTTATCAGGACATCAACCATGTTGTCTGGTGTTTACTCGATTTCGAAATTGCAGATCTGATCTTTGCGCATCCCTACGGGCCAGAGAAACCAGAAGGAAGATATCAGAGATGTGCTGGGTAGCTGGACTTGGACTATATGGGGACTGAATTTACAAGTTCTTGGCTCATAGAGTATTCGTTTGATCCTCTCCTTGAATAATGGTTTCCAACATGTCTGCCTCGCCTCTCGTAACCACCAGCGGTGCTTATCGTTACAGCGCTTAACGCCAACGCAGCATCTACGCAGACCAACAGCAGCAATTTCGCATCGCCAACCTGCTGACGAGAAACTGACGTTAAGATTCCTACTTCCCCGTTCCTGCCCGATTCAATGTGATACACTAACCTCGACCGATGTACTTGAGTTTTCGGCATAAGATGTGACAGTTAGAAAGTGAGTGTGTCATTGTAGAAGGCAACGAAAGACTGTTCCGTTATGCCTTCTGGCGCCGGAGCCTCACTGGAATAAACGAGTAAGTTAAAAAAAAAAAGAAGTATGCGAGTATACGAGGTCAAAAAATGACTCATTTGGTTCGCATTTGTAAAAAGGACTAGCGGTATGCAGAACTCTTCAGCGCCAGTGTTGAATTATATTTTGTAACACGTAATTATATGTGATTTTTGTTGCGTGTAAGATATTAAAACTGGCAACCTGCCATGATGCCAAGCAACAAATCATTTCTTCTGGCTTTGATTGGTTATACACAAAATGCTATGTTATGACATTTCGTTGTGTTATATCATGCATTCCAGCAGCTCCCATATGATCCCAGTATTCAGGATAATGCAGAACTTACTTCAGAAGGCCAGGTTCAGTTATACCAGTGGTAGGAAATTTTGCTGGCGCTATATTTTTCTTCAGTGTTTCCAGCAACTGACGCGATGTTATTACATACTTGTCGCTTTCATTTCTCCATGCGCCCAAGGAATAATGTCTATTCTGACATCATTAAGACAGTGAGTTTGGACCAGAATCGAGCTGGGCTTCTTTGTAAGCAGCTCTGCAGCGTCAACAGCTCTGTGTTGCTGATTTGCCTTACGATGTTCGAGAATGTCTCTAAAGTACAATAAAACCCGGTCATAGATCTGGAGATGCTCTGTACCTGCAACAGACGATGTTCAGACAACCAGGCGCCGCAGGCTGGTGACAGCTACCACGGATATTGCTGGGCCATTAAGACATTGAACAGCGACACACCGTATTTTCTCGGGCGCAGGAGGAGCGATATACTCAAATGCCTGGCGCAGACTACCGGTGCGGCAAAGTCAGAAGGCAATGCGTGGGCAGAAGTGATTGAAAACTGGTGACGGTGTTCTGTATTGTTTGTACGTGGTGAAGGGCCTGTTGATTTGTCGCTGGCGGACAGGACTGCTGGCGTGATCCTGCTGGAAGGTCTCTTTTCTTTTCCGAAAACGCAAACGCAACCAGGCGCAGTTGATCTTCTGAAGGAACAATCGTGCAGTCATGCTGTCCGGCGGATGACTGTGCCAAGGCACCGGAGAAGCAAGGCATCGCCCGCTGCTCTTCTGTATAGCGCACCTGATGCGTGACCATCGAGCGCTGCAGCAAATAAACTGTCGGGAGAGCAGCATGAACGCGATTCACGACAGTGTTTGATGGTAATCAGTTTTCCCGGTGTTCCGGTGTTTGGCGATGTGGAGTTGCTGACATCTGTAACGGAAACCTGCAGTAAGTGCCAAAATTTGCACATTGAACATACGGTGTTCCGGTGAAATATGCCTTCTGGAAGGTGCATTATTATATGCGCTGCCGGGGGAGAAGTTTTATGACAGCGGCAGTCTTCGCGTGGTCCGTAAAGCGGCAGGAGGGTTGTAAAGTCGGTGCCATGGTATGGTAAGCAGAACGTTCCATATTAGCAATCTCTGCCAATCTATCGTGATTAAAAATATGATTCTTCAGCCGAGCAGTGAAGTTCAAATCATAGATGATATTATTGATTGTGCTCCTGGTGAAGCAATAATGTGGCTCTCGGAGACAAAAACAGCACAAAGCTTCATTGGAATTGATGGATCTGCTGTGATTCCTTAAAACAGGCAATCGCGTCAGCGAGAGCTGTCTCATTCTCCATTATACCAAGATACGCTGAAGGCTGGCAGATCCTATAGCGCACCAAAACCACGTGCATTTAAATGCAGATAGCTTATCATTGATAGGAAGACGTATCACATCGCGCCTTGGACAGAAGTTATTCAAGTGATTCGTCTTCTCAAAAATCCAGGCGACAATTAACAAATGTTGCGGCATGCCAGGCAAAAATTATTACAAACTCTTTAGTAAAAGTTTTGATGGCATAGTATTCGATCTGCAAAAACAACTGAGGTCAATTGATGTGTTGCATTAGTCTGCTGCAATTGGAACAGTCTGACACGGTGTTGTAGTATGCAAAAACCTTGCCGGCAACGATAAATGGTTTCTGGACTTCCAGCTCAGGCACGAGATCATTTGATCGTGCCGTGTGTGGAATGGCCTGTAAACTCTACCGCCGCCGTCGCGTGAAGTTTCGCGAAACTCACGCCCTTCCAGGCGCTGGGCGCGTGTGCTGCATCGCTGTAAATTGGTTGTGCTGAGCGCAGCGCGAGCTCTCTCGTGGTAAAATGAACCAGTTGAAGGCGTTGAATGAAGATCTGAAGTACCTGGTTGATACAGGTTTCTTCTTTTTTCGTTTGTTTTTCTTGACGGTAAAGTTATATCTTCCCGTTGCAGCAAAGAAACGTCATGACGGAAAGATATGACCATCAGTCGGAAGGTCGCCGCCGAGGTGTTCGTGTCTCGATACGGTTTACCTGAACGCTGGTAAGGATGCCGATGGTAATTCAGCATCAAAGCGTTGATGAGTCATTACAGATTGAATCTTCAGTCCGAGTTATGGCATCAGACGGCTGGCGGACCAACAGCGATAACGTGAAGATGATGCGCGGCTGTATGATGAGTACGGCCATTCGAGACCCTACCACGTACAGACGCGCAGATTCTGGAAAAGTGTTCAAGTGACCAACTTCAGGCCGTCCCCTTGTCATTAAACCAGAACAAATGCTTCGTGTTTTACGTGAAGGACTACTTCGAATGCGCGGGAAGGATTCGCCAATGGAACGTTTACATCTGCAGTCGCCACCTATGGCATCAGAGGTCATTTCAAAGCAGCAGAACATGGTACGCGTGTGGGCCCCGATCCAATGCTCTGGTTCCAGGAAACCCCGGTGGAAATGAAGCGTGTCATGTCGGTGTTCAAGGAGCATCCGCTTTGAGAAGAGAACTTTCGAACTGCAATGCAGGCGCTGGCGGAGAAGGAGAAACCCAACGTGGTCGTTCCGTAACGCCGGAGAAAGGCGTGTCTTCTTCAGGCATTTAATACCGTCTGCGGAGGTGTTGTTAAAGCAGAGGATGCGTGTTGCGGCCAGAAACGGGCAAGCAATCGGTGGCACAGATTTCAGGTGATCTGGGAAACACGAGGGTGAGTGTAGACGTGATACAACCACCGCTACTGTTCACCTTCTTTAATTCGATTTTCGAGGAAGCAAATGTTCTTCCACCGGACCGTGGCTGTTGACTCCCCGGAGGTGCGGGCACTATCAGTCGTTTGTTCTATCGCCGGGAGGTCCATGCTTTCCACCGTTGAAGCGACTTCTACAGTGCGATGTGGACGATGTGCTGTTGCACGAACTGATGTGAATACGTGACAAGTATAGCGCCTAACCAGTCATTATCTGATATTTCATTTCAATAACACTCACTGTATTTACACTTCTAGGACGACCCACCGGTAGTCGGACATATTCCTCTGTGGTGCATGTACGATGAGGTGAAGAAGCAAATCTGGCAGGCGGGTAACCTGAAAAAGTTCTCTCCAGATGGTGACAATGGTGGCTCCTATCATTTCCGGTACCATCAATCACCGAAATGGCGTTTTTCTTGGACACCAATTTTTCGCTGCTGCAGGAGTGTCTCTGCGTACGTGTGGGTGTAGATCCGCTCTTTTACAGTGGGCATATCATTTTGCCTTTTTTCCACGCTCTTTTTAATTTAGTTTCTATGTAACATGTTGTTTCCGCGTGGGTGACCGCGGTGGAATCATAGCTTGCAGAAGAAAAATGAATAATTCCATCGGCCGATGGTAAATACCTACAACATTGCAGTTTGATATTTTGTTTTGTATTGATCCAGCATCATCATTGCTTTAACTTAGTTGAGTTATTTATTTACGCTTTATTTAACTAATATTTTGTGTAGTTCATAAATACGATATGGGGTTAGATTGAACGCCAGTTTGATGTTTTGCGAGAGTGATTCTATGGTTAACATGTTGTATCTGGTGTAAATTGTTGAACACTTCTAATCGGTTCGGACACTATGTGGCATGATTTCAGTAAAGGTTTGTCTAACAAAATATTTATGAAGAGCATTGTGGAAGGAACTATACCTCACATCCTGGGTAGAATACTCGACTGACGTAACAATCGGTGTATAATTCTAGATCAGCTGCAGAATTTCGACTTTTCTGTTCTAATCTTCAGCCTTAGTCACCTTTAAACACCAGCTACGGTAGCGCATTTGATGACAACCGACAATCTTAACTAATGAACGCAAATAGCTACCTGATGGCAAAATAAATGCCCACCTCCTCATATTTTTAATTTCTCGTATTTTATTTGAACCAATTAAGATTTAAAACATTGTGATATTTTTAAGATATGTGTTTCATATTCTTTCAGGTTTCCCTTATGGAATAATAATTGAAAAAAAAAATCGAC